>NNCF01127910.1:16840-50064 GCA_002313205.1 Laupala kohalensis
TGCTGAAATCACTCATCTATCCTCATTTTGATTATTGTGATGTAGTTTACAGTGACGTAAACTGCAAACAAGCGGCTACACTTCAGTTAATATAAAATACTTGTGTACGGTATATTTATGATCTCAGAAAGTTTTATCACGTATCCATACATCACCATGGAAACGACTTACAACGTCTCCACAACCGACGCAAGAAACATCGCCTCAATCTATTGCTCAGAATAATCCTTTTTAAAACACCACAATACTTGACGAATAAATTTAATTTTCTAACAACGTCCAGACCGAAAGGAGCTCAACTATTACAGATGCCACGACACAAAACCAACTACGCTCACAATTCATTTACACTGACTGTGATTAGGGAATGGAACAAACTTCCGGATGATATTAGAGGCTACTCAAACAGTTCAAAGCGAGAATACATTCACATCTCTTGAAATGCCAGTAAATTATTGTAAGTATTTAGAACAGATGTGCTCTTCTTCTTTGAAAATGTAAAATCAGCATTGTTTTGGTAAACAATTTGTATTAGCGTTAGGGAAATAAATTTCAGCGTATTTGAGAATTTTTGTAAATATCGAGAAATTTGTAGGTTAAAATATATTTAGTAAGTTTACATAGTAAAATGTGATGTTTATCTGTAAAGAAATAGGTCAAACAATATACTTTCCTTAATATTGTATTACATATTTTAAATCATATTTAGGATGTAAGAGACAATGTGTAAATTTTAAATAAATTTTATGTTTTTAACCTTTTATCCTGAATTTCTTGATTGTGTTAATTGTTAAAAGAACTTCGATTGTTATTTCGACATTTATGTAATTCACATTATTTTGTGGTTTTGTTTATTATTTTAATTTTCAATTACTATTGTAATTTAATTATTATAGAAAATCTAATTATTTTTGTAGTTTATTTATTATTGTAATTTCAATTATTATTGTAAATCCGTCCCTTTTTTGCATGTGTATTTTCTGTACATGGTTTGGCTGGAGAACCCAAACCCAATAAATATTCTATTTGACTCTATTCGATTCTGTTCTAAAAATATTCCAATATTAATTGAAGTTTTGGGGTAATCCCAAGTTTTTGCATGCGTGTAAAATGAACTACTCTTGGCTACCCGGAGGTTGCCGCGTCTCTGCGAAAAAAAATTAACGTTTCGACTTTGTTGCTGAGGCCCTTTTGAGGAGGGAGACCAATCGATACTGGCAGAAACGTCAGTTTTCCATTCCGCAACTCTACGTCATAAAGCTTACTGTAGTATATATAATTTTACATGCTTATAAATTAGCTTTCTTATCCGTGTAAGTTTTAAAATTTGTGGCTACGAAAATATCAAATTCTCCCGCAGCCCCTCGACTAGTCTGATTTGAACAACCAAAAATATTTAAGAAAATGTGAAAAAGAAAAGAAAATGAATTTTTATTTAAATAAGAACCGAACGTTTCCTTGGAATAGAAACTCGCGTACGTAACGAACTGCTAAAACAATAGATTTTAGTCCGCTTGAATTGGAGACATGGAAACATGGACATGAAGTCTTTCGGGTCGGCATGGATTCATGCGGAAATACCATGTTTATAACGAAGAATATAGAAAATTAAGAAGATATTGAAAACAGTCCTCAGAAATATTACTTACTTATTTCGAATATAAGTGGTACTTCGAAATATTGAATAGAGTTGTTTTTGTATTCGTATTATAAAGAGGGAGTATTAAAAAGACAATTTAAATTATGGAAAGAAAACTTTACACTCTCACCGAACCTATTCCTAACATAATCTTATTTTACTATTACTTTATTTTACTATTATACGTCTATTGTATATTCTAATTTAATAAATAAGTCAAAACAATAAAACAATATAATTGAAAAAATACACACTAGAGTTTGAATTTACGCACAGACACTGAAAAACTACCCGGTTTATACAATACAATATTATAACATGTTTGTTTTTCTGCTTTTTGTGTTTATATTTCTATTTATATCATGTCAATTTGTCCTGTTGTAATTTTTATTGTATAATTTGTTATTATTTGATCACCTGACTCCGACTGAAATCCAAGTCGAAACGTAGTGAGCTCTTCACAGAAAATATAAATATTATTCGTCCATAACAGGTCGTAAGTTTATAATTATAATTTTATTTCGATGATTGTCTTATAGAATGAATTGAATTAATAATAATTCTGAAATTATCGATTATAGCGGTAGCGATTGCACTTACCTTAGGTAATCCTCCAGGATACACATCACTGACATGGCAAATGTCAATAACTTCTGTGTTCTGCAAAAATTTAAAAATCTATCAATTATAATGACACATAACAAATTTCAATTTGATATTTAAGTACTGCAGGTTTAAAAGAAGTAAAAATAAGGTGATGTTTTTGTGTAACATGAAGCTTTTATCTATATTAATTCAATCGACGGTTTCAAATCCCACCATTTTGAATTTAGAGAAAGTTCTTTATAAAAAAAATTCCAACATGTAAGATCCTTACTTAAACAATGCAGTATAATTGATTGGGATAATATAAAAAGTAGTAATTATACTTTCAATTCTCAATAGAGCAAATATTGCATAAAGCTGTCTGATAAACTATTCCAAAAACTTTGAAATTTGTTCTGTCACGTTGAAAAGACAGGGATCAAGTTGTGTCAAGAGGGGATCATAGGAGGGTAATACCTGTGTAATAATTGCGTAACATTCTATGTAATAGTCGTAATATCTACAAAAAATTACACAAATTACTAATTTTCTCTCTAGAATTCCGTGGATTTAGAACTGACATTGCGATGCGATGATCCTCATAACCTCAACATAACGTTTTTATTTGAGAGACACCTGTCCATATGCGGCCCGCGAGTTCTAGCAGTTTAGATCAAATTTTTCAAACGTTGGGTGACGCAACGTTGTGTTATAAATCGATACTTTCAGAATTAATATTTGACGCGGGATGTTCGGAAAATATAAAATTGTGTTCGGAATTACTCCGTCATTCATTACAAAATGAAAACATTTGATTGTAATACTAAATATAAAAAACTTTTGAATAATAAAGAACTAATTAATTTTTCAAGCTTGAATTTATATAAATTTGTTGAATANATGATCCTCAATACCTCAACATAACGCTTTTATTTGAGAGACACCTGTCCATATGCGGCCCGCGAGTTCTAGCAGTTTAGATCAAATTTTTCAAACGTTGGGTGACGCAACGTTGTGTTATAAATCTGAAAAGAATTAATATTTGAAGCGGGATGTTCGGAAAATACAAAATTGTGTTCGGAATTACTCCGTAATTCATTACAAAATGAAAACATTTTATTGTAATTCTAAATATAAAAAACTTTTGAATAATAAAGAACTAATTAATTTTTCAAGCTTGAATTTATATAAATTTGTTGAATAGAATAAAAATGACCCATTAGTATCGCGTTACAAATAAATAAATATGACCCATTAGTATCATTCTTTGAGCAACATTTTGCCAAACCTCATTCCGTGTTGGCATGATCTATCGAAAGTGTGTAGACAATGGCCCGCGGGCTATGAGAAGTTCCGATATTCCTTAAATTGCTAGTAAGTAAAGTAGTAGCATTTTTAGTTAAAATCGCTATGAGCATATATTATTGCATCCGTTCATTCAAATTTTAGACGTTTTATAGATTTAATTATCTGTCGGCAGAACTACATTAACATTAATATCACATATAAATGAATATTTAAATGTGTAGCATCGAGGAAAATATGAGTGAATAAAACCAAGCACAAACAAAACTAAGAATCACATTAATATAGATAAATGTGTTCTCATGTACGTAAAACGTGAAAACCAGGAAATAAAGAAATATTTTGGCAATGTAAATAGTGTAGAGGAACGACTTGAGTTCTTTTGCAGACTTCAATTATGACTCAAATTAAATAGTGTTACTTTTTTGTACTTTTATGTGATACTCTTTGTGGTTATGATCAAAATAGTATTATTTATTGTTAATTTTATTCGGTTACTAGCTGTTTTCTCGGAGTTGTCCTGATTTTTTCTTAGGTGACTCTTCGTTTACTCAGGAAAAAATAATATCTATCAATATTGTAAGATCAAAAAATTGTATAAATGGTTTAATTGTGTATTGGTAGAAAACAGATTTTCGCATTTCGCATTTATATATTAATATAGATTATCCAAATTGTTTTTCCAAAATTGTGATATGTGAAATTTATTAATTTGAATCAAAATTAAACTCACTGCAAAAAACAACAACAAAAAACTGGTCGTTTCTTTCATATTAAGAAGAGTAGACGTCAAATATCATTATTAACTTTGACAATATGTTTACTGAGAATATCCTAATCCTAACTTATTGTTATATTGATAATATTATTATAAAATAATCTAACTAATATTTCAGTACATAAATTTTAAAGTGTTTCCTCCCACCGTATGCAGTTGCACACCAAACCCTTTCGCAGGGGCAGCGGCCAAGCTTCGGTGGTCACACAATATAAAACACACAAGCTACATACAATAAACCAAGTTTATATTTTCGAAAATTGTTAAACAAATATGTCATACATTTTAGACCAATTCTTTTAGCAAAATAGGATTATAATTTTGAACGTTTTATGTATTAAAAAAATTTTTGTTGGAGGAGGACGTTGAAACCCGATATCTTTCGTGACTGGAGCAACAATCTACTTTTTTTAGTGTTACGGTCCCGTAGCACGTTAATGCAAAATTCTTTTCTTTTATGTAGTTATGTCACTTATTAACAATCATGACTGCATATGTTAAATAATAGGTAGTCATGACTATTTCTCCTCGGGCGCACGTGGTGGAGACTAGCCACAAAGGTAGAGAAAACCGATACGCCACTTCCGTTGACGTGGCTTGTCAGCGTTCACGAGGCGTGGGACCGGAGCTTTGTCAGAGAAGCTTCTGAGTAACGTTGGTTTGAACCAATAAGAACAAGCAACAATCACGCTATCATAATAAGACTAATTTGATTGGCCCTTCCCCCCTCCCCAAGACGTCCATCTTTCGAAGCGGCAGAGAAGTGAATAGTTAGGCAGTGTGCCATGAGGCACGCTCCATAGCGGCGCGTCTGCAACGCAGACAGTGTAAAGCTGCTCCATAGAATCATGTAATGTAATTTGGTAATTGACGTAATTTGGTATTTGGTTGAGTGCAAGGGGCAGCTTGCACTCCGGCGCATGGGTAGAACGGGTTTTTGTATTTGTCTCATTCTTATTATTCGGTGTTCTATCAAGTATCAATCAGATACGTTTTGGTTGCTTTGTATGGTATTAATTAAGTATTTGTAGTTCTGATCTTGTAGTTCATGGTTAGTTTGCATGGTATGCTTTGTGAACGTTGGTAGCAGCTGTTATCAAGTAGAATAATAAATAATATTTAATTTGACAATATTATCTTTCTCGTTGTCATTGTAGGGGTAACAAAGAGATCCTGCTCACGTTTCACATTCCAGTCGATTACCCTCTCGTAATTACGGTGGTACATCCACAGGCCAGCGAGTAGCTCCGTAGGCAGATAAACAAATAATTTACTAAATCAAACCTTTAACCGGACTAATTTCAGTAGAAATCAATTTCAAGGTGGAGACGCCGACAGGTTATTTTAGGACACCCAGGAGAGTGGCATGTATCAATTGTTGGATAAACGCCTGGTAGTTACCTTGATCACCCGAAAATGTATTAGTAGTACAAGTACGAAATTTTAATTAAAATAAAATTTTAATGATTCTATATAGTTACACCTTAGGCAAACACGGAAAAACAGTTCATTCAGTAACCGCGAGGTGGAACTGTCATATCATGTGACATAGCCTCCTGGTAGTGGCAGATTTTTTCGTAGGTGGGAATGTCATTTAATACTCCTGTTGCTATTAACCTCGAATTTTGACTGCACAATATATCAACAATTCATTTTGGAATAATAAATCAATAACAGTATGTATTTGATTTAAAAAATTATAAGTATAAAATCCGCCACTGCCCTGGGACGGAATTGATGGGATGGTCCCTAGCTTGTGTCTGGAGGGTAACTTAGTTTATTATCCCCCACGTGACCACACGCTCTTTGCAACTGCTTTTTTTTTTTTGACAGTCATAGTAGTTTGTTTATTTAACCCTCGTAGCAGTCGAGAAAGAACCCTTCGACCGTGAGGTGTTACTACTGAGGGGGGGTCAGGATTTTTCTGACCTCGAGGCACAAGTATCATATCTTTACGTTAACGTCTTGCGCTAATGCAAATATCTCTATAACACGATGATAGCGGAAGTACGATGATGATGATGATGTACTCACCCGTTCCGGGGTATGCCAAATGAGGAAGAATCCGTGTTGGTCGACGCACAGGACTCCTCCGGCTTCCAAAGTGGCTTCTCCGCGCTCTTCCCTCCATCGGTCGGCGGCGCAGCATTGTTCCAACGCAGGGGGCACGTTCCGACGCCACCATTCACTGCCGGAGCCTATGTTCTTCCCCATCGCTTAAAGGGGGAAACGCACGTAAAATATCATTTATCCACGCCATTATACAAATGCGTAACGCGAAAATGTGTCTGTCTATTTGCTACTTGATCACGACTAAAGAACTGAACCGATCGTGATGAAATTTGGCAAAAGGAGATAGTTTAGATGTTCAGGATGAACACACGATAACTTTTATTTTTAAAACGAAAAGAAAAATAGAAATAGTTTTTGACAATAAATGTCGATTACATCGGAAAAAATGACAATAATATTCGCTTTCGCTGCCTAAACTGTTACAGGTAGGTGACAACGATGAATGGCGGTATGGCAAAGAGTTCTACAAAAAGATCCGAGACACCATATGTTTATCTACAAAAATTACCCTGAATTATCGACAAAACGTTATTCAAAATAGAAATGTTAAAATACTTCAAGTTAAGCGAATACTTTAATTTAACAAGGGAAAAAATCAATCTTAATCAAATTTAATGTGTTATATTTGTGCCTTTACCAAACATAGAAAACGTTTTCAAATCGTAAAATTTCGACGAATAGTTCATAATTTGCAAAACTTTTAATCAAATGGTGCAGCCGCGTCATACCTCGGAAGCGAAACTTCGACCGAACGGCTCCTAGGATATGGTGTTTACAGTGAAGTTTCGTATTAAATTTGAACTATGATGATTTTATAAAATTTAGATGTTTTTAAAAACCACCAAAGAGAAAGTATTTTTATCTTACAATATAGATTTTATTTTTTTCCTGGGCAACGCCAGGTAATTAGCTAGTTATATATAATTTATTTATTTTATATACAAAAATATAAAAGAGATTGACTACCTTCAGAAACAAGGAATTTTCTAAATATGAACTCGAATATTCCCTGTGGTTATTTTTCTGTACAATGGTTATAATATACAACAATACTTCTCTAAAAAGGACACGCATGAAAACAAAATTTGTTCCCTATTGAGAAGCGTCTGCTTTTGGAAAAGTAGAAGTAGATGAAATAAAATGACAGTGAGCAAAAACGTGTCCGCTATAGAGAAATGTCCGCTATAGAGAAAAGTTAAAGGAAGCTTCACGGTACATGTTCTTCCATTGTAATTTTTTTTCTCCATTATTATATATTTATTTATGTTCATTTATTGAAATAGCAGTCGAAACCACGTTGTAAAATCAAAATTTTTTTAAAAAATCGTCTACTTAAAGGGTCGTAGACTTTTACTATCTTCTCATTCTTCTTCTTCTTATTATTCTAATGTGTTGTTATTTAATAGAATGATCATAGGTGAGGTGTTGACAGAAGATGTTCAAAATATAATTATATAATAAATGGTATTGTCTACTCTCTCGATATTTTATTAGCAGTAATAATTTTATTATATTTTGTTATTCTTTATTTAATATTGGTGGGATAAACAATCCTTCGCGTGCAAAGCGTGTGTAGAATTCTCAATTCATGCGAGTCCTAATATCGTAATTTCTTCTTGATGCCTTCTAAGACAGACTAGTTCATTCTGGGGTACGTGTACCCCTCGCGGTATTCGATGCTTTCTTATGGCTTCGTCAGACCCAAATAGAAAAAAATTATGTTGGGAATCACTGACACTTCGCCAAACATTATTTTAACTATAACGACAATGTTAATTGTCCTAAATATTTTAAACACGTTTCCCTTGCTTATTCCAGATTGCTAATTAGTTAGAAAAGATAAATTATATTCTATACCCATCAGGGGCATTCATCGCTGTTTATATTAAATTTCGAGCGGGAGGGTAACCTCGGACCCATTTTTGTCTACGTGTCGGAGTGAAGGTATAATTTAAAAGAAATACATGGTATCAAGTTAATAAAGGTTTCTTTCTTTATTGAGGTTTTAGTAAATGGGAAATGTGGCGTGCTATTGAAGCTTATCTACATGGAGCGATAGGAAGTAGGAGGTGCGTGGTAGAGCTAATTTAGTACGTGGGCTGCTTAGCTGGGTTTACCAACAACTTGGCTCACGTGGAAGGGTTAGTAGGAGTTGTTAGTAATACTTAAGAGTTATAGATACTAGGATGAGTAGGAGGTGGACAGAGGAAAGAAGGTTTGTTAGTCACAGTTATATGAACTGGGACATTAATGTGAAAAGCTACAAACTTTTCTGGCCCCGCCGGGAATTGAACCTGGAGTGAAGAAAAAGTTGATTGATTAGTAAGTAATCAATTCTATGATTTATTTTTGATACAGTTATCCGGGATTGTTTGATCTTCAGGGCGCAACGAAAGGGGTGAGCGAAGAAGGATATACCACTGTTTAAGAAACTTAGATGGACTTAATCGTATGTGAACTAGGTTAAGAATTAAGGATCGCAGTTTATAATTGGATTCTATTTTAGAGAAGAGTTCTCGCGACTCCACTTGGACGGATTTCCCGGAAACAGCTGAGATCCTGCAACCAAAAATAATTCCCTTGAATCCGTTTCCATTGACGATAGCGCAATTAAAACAATTTTTCTTCGGAAATATAAAAACGAGTAATAAGAGCTTATTAGGAAACAATTATGTCAAATACATTCTAAACAAAATAAACGTTTTTATGAATTATACGAGTACAAAGAACAATACTTCTACACGTAATGATCGGCATCGTCTCTCCAAAAGAGCACAGATTCGATCCTCTTCTTGGTGGAATATTGTCTACGGAGGTTACGTAATAAATTCCAGACTAACGTTAATAACAACGCGCCAGGTACAAGAGAGATGATTGAGATATATGTAATATATATTACCAATTTTTGATGTTATATTTCGCAGTATAATCTGGATCAATATATTTATCCTCAAACCACACATAGCATGGCATTTATCTAACATCTGTCAATACAAATATAATACGCTTCAATGTATCTTCCATTTTTATCGTCCATGTTGAACTTGTTTGCTAAATTCGAAGAAAACTGTATCAAGATCTACATCTTTCACGCAACATATTTTAATACCTGCGTAAACTCACAATTTGAAACACTATGATATTAAAAATAAATTAAAAAATATAATTACTGGATATTACTCGTTGCAATAAAAGCGTCCGTAATTTTCTTAAAAATGAAATTCAAAGTTACCAGAATTTCCATTATTGAATATTTTCCTTTCAGTATCTCATTAATTATTTACTTCCGTTTCAGAGAATTGATCATATAATGATTTTATATAAAAGCGTCATTTAAAACTATTACTTTTTTGCCAGTGTTACTAATCAAATAATTTCATTTCATTAGCAGTGGATCACAAATAAATCATTACTTTTGATGGAATTGCTCTGTTAGGGGATTAATTCTTTTGTGTTAGATATGATTCCCAGATACCCCCTTTTACATTCCTCGATAGTAGTGAATAAATACAAAATCATTTTGACTTAATCGTGCAGAGAAATAAGCAGTTCATTATAAACTTATCTAATTAACCTGAGCATACAAAATATGACCCGTCATATATAGAGTGGATCTGTTGGGATGTTTCAATTAGATTTAGTTAGAAAAAACTCTGATCAAAAAGATTATCATTGTACAGATATGGACGAAATTAGACGGATGAGAGATATTGTAACTCTGACACACTCCAAGTCATGTAAATTTGCCGAAAATAATGCAATCTGGTTGCCTAACTCGAATTGCTAACTTCTATGAATTCAAGGTATATCCAAATATATATTTACGTTAGTCACGAAATGGAATATTTGCTGTAAAGAAATACGATTTGATAACACAACAAGCTAAGACATAAGTTAATATTCGTTCCATACGCGCGATGCAGAAGGTCACAAGAGCAAGTGCATTGATGGTCGATATTGGCGATAGATTTATGTTTTCAGAAAATTGAATGTCCTGAATGTTTTCAGAAAGTTGAACATAACGCGATGTACAAATATCATAACTCTTACGGACGATGACGAAGAAACAGTTTCGGCTACACTGTGCAGAAACGCTATACCAACATATAGTCAATTAGACTGACAATAAATAAATAATATATTGTCAAAAGAGCTGTTACAAACTGCCTACGACCACGTTGAGGACAACAAAGNTAGCCTGCGATCACGTTGAGGACAACAAAGTAATTTACTGCGACTAATATAAGACAAACTAATAAATACAATGCGTTTCCGTTCATGATTTTCTTTTTTTGAAGTTTAATTTCTCGAAACAAAGAGACATGACTTCGGATATATATATACGCACAAAGCGAGGGATTTTCGAATGTCACATTTCGTCATCAACTACTTAGCTACCCTTTCTGTGAAGTTCTACGACTAGAGATACTCTGTGCAGATGGTGTTCTATGTTGCAACATGATTGTACTATATAACACAGAAATGTGAATTTTTGTCACGGGTAAACGCAAATTCCATCAGCATCCGGGAAACAAACGAAAAATATATGTACAGTGTTACCGAAGTACTGATTACGTTATTTTTAAAAATATTACGAAAAAAGCTATTATAGGCTACTGATAACAGTCGAACCCCTCATAACCGGTAGATACCCTAACCGGTTACCTGTTTCCGGTTACCCGTTGGGCCTGTTAAACCGAGGTTCCTGTCAAAAGTCGATTTTAGTTTAAAAAGAACGTACAATTTCATCAGAATAACATGAATAAACAAATCTATGAGACGTCATTGTAACTCATTTTATTATACTGTGCGTAAATACATACATACATACATAAACACGTAAAAATTGATTAATAGAAAAATACATATGTACATATTGTTCCACAGAAACGTATGTTGAAGAATAGTTGACGGGTTCTACTGTACTACAAACTGATCCACTAAATATGACAAACATTATGTCAATGAGGACTCAAGAACGGTTGTTCACGCCATGAATTCAAAACCTGAAGTGACGTAAGTCACGGGAACTCAAATATTTAGACAAACCCTACATTTTTCAGCTGACTTCAAGTACAAATAATTTTGCGATACATTTTACAATGTTATCTTCTGCATTCGATTAAAAAAAACATTAAAAAGGCTATAGTCTCCGAAGATCTGGCAAGTCACATCAAGTTTTCAATTTTGACTAACTGCAGTTATTATTTTAATTTTGGAACACAAATGTATTCTGAGAAACCGGAGGGAGAGTATCAGGAAGAAATATTGACGTCATAAGTGATCCGGAAATAGGGACCCATTATAAACCACAAACAATAAAGCCACACTCGAATCATAGAGTAAACATTATGGTCACGTTTTGAAATCAGAAAATACATTTACCTGAATCCAATTACGTTCATGTTATTTCAAATCGTCGTTTTGGACGATTAAATTGCTCTGTTTAAGTTTTTTCATATGTCATAGAAAATTTTTATTATATTCCTTCTAAAAGAAATATATAGTTTATTATAGATTCCTTCTAAATACTATAGTACCTTTCGTGTAACTATGGCTGGTATTACACGGTCATATTTCTGTCATATCTCTATTATCAAAGATATGTGATCAAAGATATGACATAGTACCTCTCAACGAGAACACTTGACATAGGTATATGATCATAGACCAACTACTATAAAATTTGTGCATTACACGGACATATTATCGTATTTGTGCATAACAAGGACATATGTTTCATCTAAGCTCTTTGATAATAGAAATATGACATACAACTATGATCGTGTAATTCAGGCCTAATGCAGATTAAGCGGTAATAATAGAAACTTCCCACTCTTATTTTTTTCCGTTGGAATATTAGTGAACTCGGCGATTTTCCAGCTTCCCGTGTATCTTAATGTGCGTAAGCTCCCATTGCTGGAGGTTTAAAAATAAACGAAGGATAAAATCTGACGGGTTCTCTCTCAAATGGCAGTGACTAAATTAAAATTAGCACAGGGTCATTACATAGACAAGCTGTCTGGAAATCTCCTTTCGTACATTTTGCTATCTAAAGGTATATTTGCTCTGTGGTGTTCACACACATGGAAACAATTTCGAGACACAATTGAGTTGATGAGAAAAGGAAACTGATTTTTCCACGGCCTATTTCAATACAAATATGTCCCCATAATTTAGTCACTAAACTGAAGGATGACGAATATTCAGGGAGTTTAATTGTATAACATTGTTATCTAGCGTAAAAATTATTTTATCTGCGCAAACCTTTTATTAATTTAGTCTTTGCGATAACAGATTATACTCAGATGTAAAATGAGACATTGATTTCGTAGGAATTAAAAAGCAATATTGTATAGATAAAGAAATGTGTGGATGAAATGGAAAAATCAGTGTAGGCTAAAATGAGTTCACAAACGCTTTCCAAAGCAGCTTTCGAACAATTTTTGCTTTAAGTCCTTTCTGAAAGACGTTTTATGAATACGGACACGCACCTTTAAGATATTTATAATAATATTCCCTATTTACTTACAGATGAATTATTTAGTACCAGCTGATTACCCGGCATTGCCCAAGGATAAACTAATATTCTTTTACTCAGGAGAAAATAAAATCTATCTTATTTTTTTAGTTCATGCTGTACATGTTATTACTTTTACTTACTAGTTTTTAAAAACATGTACAGCATCCTAATTTTTCAAATTCATTATAATACAAATTTAATACACTACAGAATCTCGCGGGAACCGCGCCGGGCGAATTTACGCTTTCGAGGAATGGCGCGGCTGCACTATATCATTTAAATTATTATAAAATATAAACTATTCGTCAAAATTTTACGATTAAAAGACGTTTTCAACTTTCTCAAATGCAGAAAACAAATAACCCATTAAATTTGATGATGATTGATTTTTCTTCTTCTTAAATTACTCTCTTCAATTGATTTTAAGATAATTTTATCGATTATTTAGGTT
The DNA here is from genome assembly GCA_002313205.1 of Laupala kohalensis. Lineage (NCBI taxonomy): Eukaryota > Metazoa > Arthropoda > Insecta > Orthoptera > Trigonidiidae > Laupala > Laupala kohalensis. The sequence goes on from NNCF01127910.1 coordinate 30,195, forward strand.
AATTTTTGTAGATGGACATATGCTGTCGCGGACTTTTTTGTAGAACTCTTTCAGGCAAACAATGTTGCCATTGTTAGTTGTCACCTGTCTCTAGTCGTTTACGCAGAGTAAGCAAATTATCTCTTTTTTCTTCAATTTTATCGACATTTATTGTCGAAACCCATTTCTATCTTTCTTATCACTCAATTTAAAAATAGAAGTTAGCCTATGTTCATCCTGGACAACCAAACTATCACCTTGTCAAATTTCATTACGTTCTGTTCAGTGGTTTAGTCGTGATCAGGTAGCAAACAGACAGACAGACACTTTTGCTTTAAGCATTTATATATATTACGCGCGTGCACAATACTTATAATTTCCAGTGCAAAATATTCATTGCCGTGAATTATTACGTAAGTATGTATAATTTTATATTCTGAAAAAAAGTTGACGGAAGATTGGAACTAGAGTGCCTAAATTTCGGTTATTCAAAGTGTGAGTAATAAATATGAGGGGGGACGTATTGGAGTAGAATGATACTTTGAGAAACAATCTTTTCGACAAAATACGCTTAAAACTTGTTCTTGTCCTAGTATATACTGATGAGAACTTCTCTTATAAAATTTTTAAGCATTTTAGAATAATGTACGTATTCATATGTGATTAAACTAATATTTCCCTTTCTATGTTGTAGTGTAGCTTTCCTATAGTATTGCATTATAATTTGAAAGCGCTTAAGAAATCCGCGATGTTTATGAGAAACTGACGAGGAAACGTGGAAGAAATGAAGACTTCGTGGAAAATAATCAATGAAATGATGCATAGTTTTGGGAACATTTGAACTCAAATGTTTGGAAAGGATGTTTCATTTCATCGCAGTGTTTGTTTATAAGGTAAATTCCTTCCATCTGGTGACGATATATCAGCATGTGTTCCATCTTCTTGAAAATTTACGCCACGCTTTTAGGATGGAAGTGAAAGTAATGGTCGCAATAGTGATTAAGATTATATCTACTTTTTACTTTCCAATTAACAGAGGCATGTCGAGGATATAATGTTCATGGTATTTGCCAGTTCGGTCTGAAATAAACTTGTCAAACTCCGGATTGCTCAGAAGTGTTTAATTTTCACTAACCTGAGGAGGAATTCATGAATCTTCTCTTATATTAAGAATTGAATTGCTTGGACTATTTCTTGGACGGCTCATGTCACCAAAATGACCCCATAACCAATTACTCCTTATTATAGAACACGCTAAATTTCCTCAGAATATCGAACAAATGTATTTGATAATTTTGGAATAAACTAAGGTGTTGAAAGAAAAATTGATGCATTTTATGTTTTAACTTTATCATTTTATGTTAATATGTAACATAATCACACCATTCCGAAATCCTAGCACGTATTTGGAAAATTGAAGATAAGTTTAATCCTCAGTTTTAAACTTATATTTCGATTACATAGTGTCTGGTTGTATATTCGGACACACCCTTATATGCTAGATACTAACATGATATTAACATTGATAACACAGTGAAAAAAAGCTACTGAACAAAATATAATTTAGTGTATTAGGAAACGTGTCTTTTCAGAACTTATCAACTCATAAGGGTTATAACAGTTAGTAAATACAGAGTAAATTTGGCTGTAGTTTTTCTTCGAATCAGCTGTCAACTGAGGATTAAAACTAAGTCTTCATAGAACTGAATTTTTAAGATGACATCGCTGTTTTCTTTCTCATACAAGATTTGCTCATATCGTAGCCGAAAAGAATCGAAAAAATTAAAAGTATTCTTGTTGTTTTGATTTCATTAACTTTATTCATGACGCCTTTCTTCACACTTAACCACAAAATAAATATGACGCTGTCATATAATTTCAATGACTTATTTTACTCCTGAACAGAAGCTAGAAGATAGTTACGAGATTAACTAGTGGTGCAAAACCATTACACATACTTTCTCATATACATTTTTCCGTCTGCAGGATAGAGTGAGAAAAAATTCTATAGTGAAAGAGCCATTTCTAGAGTGTGGTCCTCTATATTTTGGTCGTCTTCCAGTACTCTATTCATGCTCGAAGTCGCTAGATAAACTTATTACTGTCTTCTATTTAAAAAATAGATATTTAGAATATCATTTCAAAACATATAGCAACATATATAAGTCTTATAAATATCGTAAAAGTATTATGAAAATGTAATTTCTTAGTAGACAGAAATTGATGTGGTTTCGTATTTGAAGTGCGTTTGCTGTCCCCCTATATATTTTATCATTATCACATCTTTCATTTCAGTTTACGAAAAGTGTATTCTACGTCTACTTGGTCCATTTACACTGTTAAATATTATGCAATCTTCCTATACAGTATTTTACTGCGATAGATCAGATAGAAATTATTTTACTGCGTCTATACCAAAATTTCAAGCGAAATGCCGCTAATGCGGAAGTAATGAATACTAATTGTACTTTACGTCCAGAAAATTTAAGCAAAATTGTTGCTGCATATTTTAAGGAACATTCAAAAGAGTACTTTGACCTTCATGTGAAGTACTCATTGTTTTAAAGTAAAAAATAATTAGACCACGTGTATCAACAAGTAAATTCTGTCGTAAATAAGAAATATGAATTAAATATATTCATCCGTTTACTCAGAATCGCTGCGCACAGACTGACAGAAGGACGGACTTTTTTTTCTGAATCAGGGATAACCAAAACGGATGTTTACGTCGAAATCTCGCATTCGATTTTTTTTCACGAGTACAAAACTTTTTATATACTACGTATGTGAGAAAGTAAAAGACAACACTTATAGCTGGTTGCAGTTTTGCACCTTTGTTACATTGCCGCTGTATTGCACTCAAATTTGGCAGCCAGACCGACGGGTGGAAATTGGAAATGTCACATCTCTCCTGTCAACAGATATTGGACAGACTGACACGTTATACTGTTTTGTAATGTAGTTTGAATAATTAATAAATGCTGAAGAATATGGTAACTTCACCCGAGTTATCAATTACATGATTCTTCATTCTAATTTTCATTCAGACTCATGCCAAATCTCTCTCGATCACCGATTCATGTCGGAAGTCTTGGATAATGTGAACGTTTTTGGGGTTTGGAGTCAGTTTTCGATGCATGTTCTGGTATCTGTGAAGTCCGGTTGCCTTCGGGAGTTCCCACCGTGTGGGTGCCCTCCGGCTGGATCTGTGACCCGAAACAAGGGTCCCTTCAGTCCGGTAGTATATTAGCTCTCCGCGGAGACATTGAAACGAAAGTATAAAACGCTATAGCATGGGTTGCAAGATTTCTCAGCTCAATTGTGAATTTATAATTGACAATAATAGTTTTTAACACATTTTATAATTTGAATATTACGCAAAATAATTTAAAATAATAATATACAGGCCAATAACATGACACAATCATCTTTCTGGCTCGATACTTGGTCTGGGTTCACTTCTAGAACTAGACATTACAAAAGGTTTTACTGAACTTAAATACACGACTGACAAAATACGGATTGAATGAGAGAAAGAAAATACATGATAAGAAAATCGGATATATTGTTATTTAATTTTCGTGGAATAAAATAATGGAGTGGTTAGATAGAAATAGGCGAAAGTGAATTAGAGTTATTGATACAAGTTCCAAATAAAACTACAATAAATGTGGGAATAAAAAAGAGGATATTTCATTTTTCTGGAGCATAATTTTGGATTCCTTGCACAGAAAAATGCTCTATGTCTTTTACCGTTTTCCGAATAACTTTGTGCAACGTCACTTTTGAAAAATATCCCTTCAATTTTACTCTTGTCACATATTGACGAGTCCTCCCCTGAGCTCTGTTATCAGTAGACCTTAGTTGTGGGATTATCAGGAACCTTGAGCTTCGTTATCAGTGGTTACTTAAAGGGGATGTGGAAGATGATTGCGTACGATTACCAATCAGGAAAAACAACGTCCGGTTTCTTTAAATTTGAGAAACCCTCACATGCGTACGAAACGCCATTGGATTATTATTTTTATTATTATTATTATTATTTAAAATGTTTCTAAAACTTTCTTAGTTTGTAGAATTTTTTTGTAAAACTTTTGTAGTTTGTAGATTTTTTTTGTAAAATTTTGTAGAACTCTTGTAGGGCTTATGTAAAATTTTTACGAAACTATTTATTATTATTATTTCCATCTTGTTCACGACTTTCTGTCGGTTTCTGGTGGTTGGAGGAGTCAGAGACTCGTCTTAAATTTTGTTTTGGAGAGATATATCAAGGAGTTATCATCAAACATCACGTGTATAAGAATCGCCGAACTATTCGGGATAGGTTTAGGATAACTGATTTTTGCATGAGTTGGAAGTTTTGTGGCTAGAGTTCCAGTTCTAGCAACGATTTGAACAGGTTCTTGGGTACTACTCCCATGTTTGACAGTATTATTGGGATTACTCTCATTCTGTCATATTTCGACATGTCCTTACTTTCGAAGCAGAGGTCAATGTACTTTGTAATTTTATTTTTGTATGATAGTTCCATATTATTGTTGTTGGTGATGACGATGTCTATGAGGAGGACTTGTTTCTCTGTTTTCTTCTTGACTACTATATCTTGTCTACTGTTATGATGGTTCTATCCCAATATATTTCATAATTTTCATTTTCAAGATTGGTTATTATTATTGTTAACGTTGTTATTATTATTGTTATACTTCTAACTTGATTTTGTAAGCGGTTATACGGTTATTATAATTAAATAAATAATTAAAGACTTGCGATCTTTTATGGACAAATAATATATATTTGTGAAAAGAGCTGTCAACGTTTCGACTTCGATTTAAGTCGTCGTCAGGTGATTCAAATAATGACAAATTATAACAAGAAACAGAACAGGACAATTGAACATGATATAAACACAAAATACGGTTATTATTATTATTATTATTATTATTATTATTATTATTATTACCCCTTCTTTTCTTGCATGGCTAAAATGAAGAGACGACGGTAATCTTTCATATTTTCTCCAGAGAGCAACCAACTCTCTGAGGAGGAAATATGTTGTGGAGTAATATTACAACACGTTCCTTAGAATGTATGCAGTTCCGAGGAGAGCTATTTCCTAAATATCCCTTTCAAGCATCAAGCAGTGTACCGGGAATCATTGCCAAGTTCTTGGACATTCCGCGAGGTATCATTCCCAGAGCCCCAATGATTATGGGAATACCATCTGTTTTCATCTTCCACATGCGGCTAACCTCAATATTTGTATTTAAATTACTATTATCATTATTATCATTATTATCATCATCATCATCATCACTTTTGCTGTGGTTGTAGTTGTCACAGTTTTAGAGCTCGTCAACAACCAGGTCATTAGAGCCCTACGTCAGAAGAATTTTTTAAAGGACAAAAATACAAAAGAAATATGCGAAGTTTGCCGTTGTTTTGCTGAAATTTCGTTTATGTAAAATGTGAAAAAAAAAAAATTAACATCTCAAAAATTCTTACAATTTAATAACATTCTTCTGCGCATCTTTCATCAAATTATTCTTGTAACACTTTTATAAATTTAATTACGAATCTTGTATTTGCATTTCCATCCATTTGAGGTGATTACTTCTCACACTCTAAACAATGCTATTATGGAACTTTAAAGAAGAATAAATTATTAGCAGTGAAATGTTAATATGAAAAGGTCATTTCAACTTCAATGACATTTCATTCAGATTTACTAAAATTAAAAATATGTTTCCTCAAGTATTGTTATTATTTTTGTTTTATTATTATTATTATTATTGTTCCTATTATTATTACTGTCACCCTTTTTGTTATTTTCGTATTAAAGAGAAACTATTTTCCGCATGATGAAGTGTGGTCCTACAGTTTTAAAGCAGATAATGATGAATGGGTCATTATCTGTAAGTTTTTATGACGTTACTGGGAGATTTCCTTTCACGTCAGCTTGCCAACTCTGTGCACTGGTTGGTGGAAGGTGTTGCTAGGCTAATTTTACAAGAAAGGTATAATGTAATATCCTCATGTGTCTCGTTGTATATTCAGTGACGGATCTATGGGGGGTCTAAGGGACCTGAAATCTTGACAGATAAAATTGAAGCTGATAAATGGTATACTTTATAAAAATGTTAACAGATGAATAATTGTTTTTAGTTATAATTGTTATTGTTATTAATAATATAATTTTTATTTATAATACTATATTAATAATTTAAAAAATAATTGTTATTGTTTATAATAGTACCAGATTGTTAATTGTTAATTATTATTGTGATGCATTGTATTCAAAGGTAATATTTATAAAATTTGTGTTGTAAAATCATATTTTTTAAACAAAAATGCTCCGCGGTTAGCCCCCCCCCCCATTAATTACGGTCTAGATTCGCCACTGAGTATATTGGTACGATTATAAAAAAATTAATTAATTAATTAAATCCATTTTGTTTTTACTGTATTATGTACTACATTATGTAAATATACATAACAAAAATCCAGATATTTTTGTAATGTATATTATTTGACGAGTGTTGAAATCATATTAATGTTTCATGTTTCAGTTGTGAATAATCATCTGTTATCACATTTACTTACATCATCAAAGATTGATCTCCATAGATAAATAATTACAGCAAATTGATACATTATTATTATTTTTCTTTTAATTTTTTTCATTCTTTAATTCGCACAGGAGAGCATATAGCTTATCTTAATCGCTGCATAAAGCATATTTTAAACGATGCGTCACGGCACTAGGATGTGTTTTCCGGCAACATAATTTTATTGTTTTCAAATAATGAACATGCTCATTTTCCCTACTTTGGATCGTACGAATCTAATTTGTTCACAATGATTCATACAACCACCTTGAACTTACTTATACGACTATAACTTATATAACGTATACGACTCAATTACATTCCGCTCCCAAAAAGAGAACAAAAGTATGTCCAAGTAATGTTATCATACGACGTAAATACAAAATCAGTATATTTTAATAATAATAGACAATAAATTGATGAATCTGTTCAGGGAATTAATTCATTGGTGATAGAAAGAAATGATTTATTAAAGTCAAATATGATTTAGTACTCCTACTTACGACTATTATCTTCACAATATTAAATTAAAGAAAAAAACTATAAGAGTTGTTTAGTTGATAAAACGAATGATTGAATAATTAACTTGGGTAGGAATATCGTGGAGTGAGATATAAAATGCAAAATTATTAGATTACGAAGTTATGATTTCTCAAAATATATATTTTAAATAATTTTTTTCTTCTTCAGAATGTGAATTTCATTGGAATAGAAGAACAAATTTACAATGAAAAAGATTGGCTTTAACAAGTGAAAAGGAAAATAAATTCAAGGAAATACATTGACGAAAAACTTACTGAGCATTGACACGAGACGCGAGGAAATCTTGAGAAAATACGAATAGAAATATAAACAAAAAGTATTTGACCAATAACATTAACAATTTGAAATTATTCAATAAGTTTACAGGTACGTGTTAATTGAAAGGAAATAAACCTCTTATTGCAACGTCAACTGCCAGGTGAAAATTGTGACGGACTGGGACTCGAACCCGGCACCTTCTGTTGACGTTGCAAACACTCCTTCACGAGTAGGTACTCGGAAGATGTGAGTTTAAACCTCTTCTTGTTTATAAATAAACTTTATTTCAAAAAGAGCAGTTGCAAAGTGCGTATGACCTCGTGGGGGATATTGAACTACGTTACTCTCCGGAAATAAGCAAAAGACCATCCCAAGGGCCTAAGGGCAGTGGCGGATTTAATACCTAAAAATATTAAAAATACGTACTGTTATCAATTTATTATTCCAAAATGAATCGTAGATATAATATACAGTCAAAATACGAGATTAATAATAAAAAAGTATTATATTACATTCGTGCATATGAAAAAACCGCCACTACCCGGAGGAAAACCAAAGAAAACCTCGGACCAGGATAATGATATACGACCGTCCCAAATTTGCATACTGTTAGAAATAAACTATCATAAATAAAAAGGATAAAAAAACATGAATTTAAAAAAAGGAATTTAATCAGTACCTGGAGTACCGCAACTATTGTTGTAGGTGCGTGAAATGGAAGAAACCATAGTGATGATTTTGCAGAGCTCCACTGCTTCATCACTCTCGAGTTTTAATACGCAGATGAAGGATCCTGTGAGCCGCAGAGGAGCCTCTACTTTTAACGACACTCAGTCGTAAATCAGGGCTCTCCAGCCAGCGTAACCACGTCGTGGCTCAACATAAAACGCACGCAGCCAAGGAAATGTTTAGAATGCTAACTACGAGACAAAAAAACGAAGAGTAACCAAAAATTGTAGGTAATGGTATATCACTCGATGTTTTCACTCCAGTGTTAGAGTTCGAGATTATTGGTCTAAATATCACAAACAAATTTAATTCAAAATCAGATTATCAATAATGGGAATACTAATAACGTGCTGAACCCATATGTTATGAATGGGGAGTCTTAATATGAAATAGTGGTGCAAAACCATTCCACATACTTTCTCATAGACGTTTTTCCTTCTGCACCATACAGAGAGAAAAAATTATATAATGAAAGGTTCATTTCTGGCGTGGTCCTGTATATTATAGACGTCTTCTAGTGCTCTATTCAAGTCGCTACATGAACTTTGAAATTTGTCTTTTATTTACTGCCTTTTTACAGAATTTGATATATTTTTGTGTCTGCAGTGCGTTTGCTATCCTCCCATGTATTTTATCATTATCATTTCAGTTTACGAATAGAGTATTTTACGTCTTCTTGGTTCATTAACACTGTTAAATATTATACAAGCTTCTTAAAACACTAAACTAATGTGTAAGTGTGGAAGACAGAAATTATTTTACTGCGTCTATACCAAACTACCAAGCGAAATACCGCTAATGCAGATGTAATGAATGCTTATTGTACTTAACGTACAGAAAATTTAAGCAAAATTGTTGGAGCCGTTTTTTTATGAGAAACATTCAAAAGAATACTTCACATGATGTGAAGTGCCCTTTGTTTTAAAGTAAAAAACAATTAGAGCACGTGTATCATTAACAAGTAAATTCTACCGTAAATAAGAAATATGAATTAAATACATTCATCCGAATACTCAGAATCACTGCGCACAGACTGACAGAAGGACGAACATTATGTCAAAAAAAAAACTTTTTTTCTGAATCAGGGATAATCAAAACGGATGTTTACGTCGAAATCTCGCTTCCGAATTTTTTTGACAATTACAAAACTTTCTATATACTACGTATGTGAGAAAGTAAAATAATAAATGTAATTTATAAAGATGACAACAATATAGGAATATCATAAACATTTAATGGAACAATGGTAATTGAAATTTAATTGTAGTTGTAGTAGAAGTTGGCCGAAAGATTCATATTATAATAATTATTTCTTAATAAAACGCAATTATTTTATAATTTTACTGTAATATTAATAATGGTTTTTAGACAAGAGCGCTGACATTTCCCAGAAATTATTAAAATCTTTTGCAAATATTCGTCGCACCTATCTATACGTCCGCCAATCGTCATCGCTTGCCGTACAAACGAGTCCTCTCATACCCCTCGCTACATTTCCATCATCGTGACACACATACCGATCTCCTATACCGACGAAATACATTAGAGCAGAGTTACAGAATGGCAATTGTCGCCAACGTATGACGAACATATTGAACGTCGCTAACTTACTCACAAGCGACCCTCGCTATTCGAATACCGAGTTACAGAATACGGGTACAGGGTTGGCTCGGTCTCGTTACGGAGAATTACAAAATTAAAATACACCTCATCAATAGTTATTTCGAGGGAAAAGTCTTAATCCTACAGTGGTCGCGTGAAGAAATTATCTATTTTTTTTCTGGATGTTTTCATGACAACAAAGTGTGCGCTCAGATTAATAAACTTCTACTCATCTAGACATCTATTCTTTCATTCTAGACATCTATTGCATCACCTCAATGGTTGTCTAGCCTTTATGTAAGTAATTTAAAATTGTCACGAAGAGTACTTTACGAACCACTTAGGTATACAAATTGAATTTATATGTGTAAAGCAATTATTTAGGTGGTCATACATAAAAAGTATTACGAAATATTCATTAATATTAGTACGTTAAAAATGAACAACAGATGTCAACCACGCGACCTCTGAGCCCCCATTCCGACGCGACCAATTCCGTAAGTAGTTTTAATTGTTGTTAATTATTTAACGAGAAATGTATGAGTGAAAAATTCAATTCGAGATATTTTAAAAATAATTATTCATTCTATAATGTTAATAAAATGTTTTTTTATTCACTTAAATTTCTAAGTGGGGGACGATTGCCATCTGCGACCTCTCACGATGTATTCGTAGGCGCGACCACTGCAGGGTTGTAAGTATAATTATAATTATAATTATATTTTATCCAATATACGATACTAAAATGTATTTCTTCAACCATTATTACGTTTAACATATTGAATCATGCGATCTGTATTGGTAGATTATTTAGTTATTTTAAAATTCACAACGTTTTGTCTTCAAATTGAGATATCATCAGGTGATATATACCCATGATAACGTATTTATATTATAACGTAGGTATCCGTGGATGTTCTTTATTATTGAGATGACGAAATCATACTTCTTTAATTTAACCTGTTATTTTACTTTTACTTTTCATTTAAATATTTTGCATGTTCGCAATATACAGTTCCTATAAAGCACTTTTGTTTTTTATACATCTAACCAGAGGTGGATCTATGGGGGGTGAGGGGCTATGAGAGCTATAACCCCCCCCCAAAAAAAAAAAAAATTGAACCTGATCTCTCAACAGATAAAGGAATACTCTGCCACTTTAAATAATTAATAAATTTGGTTGCTATGTAATATTGTTAATTGTTGATTATCTATTTGATAAGTTTATGTTTTTTGTTTAAAAGATAATATTAAAATTTCTGTTTAAAATCATGATTTTCAAACAGAAATGCTCCCCAGATCACACCTCGGTTATCCCCCGACCCTTGACAACGGTCTAGATCCACCACTTCAGCTAAAAATATGTGAAATAATCATAAGATATAGACTTTTGTTTACTTTTAAAATAAATATTTTTAACAGAAGTGGAATACTTTTACTAGTTACATGTAAATATCAATAGTTTTCTATTACATGCAGTTCCGAAAATATATATTCAGGTAGTGACTTGACGGTTACAAAATTATCGTAATATCTGTTCAACGATTTCACATTCTCAAAATCAATCGATGCCTTTCTATTTCGATTACGTTTTCCACGTAAATTATATTTAAATACTAAAAGCGGAAGAATGTTATAAACGAGTATTAACCTTTCACTTTAATAGACTAATAATAACGTAGCTCTTTAAGAAGCATGACTCTGTGAAGGTTGAAGGAAATTGTAATTCAAGAGATAATATTTCTGTTGTTACTTTTGGATCTGCTGTGCTTCTTAGTGCCTAGCAAGGCCTAACTATTTTATAAACAAAATTTAAAATTAACAAAATTGACACTCGGGAGACTTGTTAGGGGATCCAATTATGAATATATAGAATTAGTTATATGTACGAAAGCATATAGAATTAATTAGGATAAGTGGAAGCTAGAAAAAAACTTGGGATAATATCTGACTACATTTTTTGTGGTTCAACTAGAAGATGTGTAGCAGAATGCAATACTCAGAACTGCTACATATTATCAATTATCACTCGCACCTAATGATACATATCACTCCATGTTATTTACACACTTGCATAGATATTACATGTAAACACACGAAAGACATTCTGTGTTCATATCAAGACGCAAGACAACTTCATATCGAACGCAAGACAAACGAACGGTTGTTTACTCCAAAGAACGACAAAGGTGTACGCGTTCCTAGACAAGAAATGATGTGTTAACAAGAAATACGAACGCTTTTAGGAAGGTTCCAGAACAGCGACAAAGGATTCTCTCGGCGAATCAGAAGGTTACCAAGGCGAAATAAGTTTGTTGATCGCAACTAGAAATCATTCTGACCAGAGATCTCGTGCCGAGCAGACCTATGTGAAAGCGCTGACCGCTGCGTCTAATGTTGATCTACGACCAGCTCACGGATAACCGAGACGAAATTCCCTCGCCATCCGAGTTCGGATTGTGCCAGTACTGCAGCATATGAACATAGTGATTGAACTTTGTGAAGTGAATCTTGAAGATATTTCTACAACTCGAACTCGTGAGTGCTGCAGACTAATATGAAAACATTGTATTTTCAGGAATTGCAGACGATTTTGACGTGCCCTGCTGTTGTTGGCACCAAAATAGTTTTCCTCGTTAGATGTTACATGTTTTATTTCTACGAGCATTCAGTTTTCGCTCACATTTTATAAGAATAAAACTCGTCCTTTTCCTGATTTCTAACTTATTTATTTTGAAGGGGATTTCGTTATGGAACAACGTAGTTGAGACCTGTGAAGTAACGAAATAAATCATACCTGACAGATGGATAAAAGTGCAATGAGAAATCCGATCAATGCGGAAGAAATGTACAAAATACACAAAATTGTGATATATTTGAGGAATTTCCAAGAAATTGGTGGACATAAAACATACTACCGGAAGTACTCGTACTGATGACTCCATCCCCCAACAAACGTCTTCACGTTAAGATCCCCCATCTACATTTGAAAATAATGAAATGGATTACATGAAAGTAATATAGGTGCTTATGTTATATAAGTAGTGAGTGATGAATAAGGAATCAAATCATACGGTATGTAAAACAAAAGAGCAATGGAGACTATACAATTATCTTAAAATGACCATTACCCTGGACTGAATCCAAATTTTCAAAAGTCTTTCCTCGTATCATTTCACTCGAAACGGGAGAGCGATTCGTATACTTCAATTTAGAGATAACAAGAATGAATTTACTTTTCATTAGGAAACGTTAATACCTTTCCAACGATCGATGTTTCTTCCAACGAAACGCCGAAACAATAAACCTAATTACGAAAATAATAATTCTTATTATGGCTAATGGCCTCAGTTGCCAAACTAAATGTAAATTTCTAAAAACATCCGTATTTTCAAGAAATTTTGTTCTTTTGTGTGTGTATTAATTAAGCGTATATTGCGGAAAATATGTTTTAAAATAATTATTTTTTTGGTTTGCAAACTTAAATCAAACTAACGCAGTAATTTCAGAGTTGTTGACTGCCCTGCAAACGAATTACAGGTCATCTCGCTTCAGTCCGCTGTCGCCAAGTTCTTATACACCGGTAGATATTTGGCATCTGCTCTTACGGCGCACCTGATGCCATTAAAATTTTAACGAAAGAGAGAGAGAGAGAGAGAGCGCAAAGGGAATTGGCCACGCCTGACTCCAGCAAACGCGAATCTAGAGATTTCGTTCATTCAAAACAAATTAAACTCATATTTATAGCAGCTTATTTCGTAGTAGTGTATGTTGGGAAGAGAGTGAAGTAAAATGAAATGAATAAATGTGTATCGACCTTATGAAAGACGGAGAACTGCATCATAAAAAAATTAGGCTAGTAAAATATGAGGTTACTTAAATATTTAGTAGATAGAAAACATATATTTAATTATTATAATTATTTTGTTGTGCAATTGTATTTTCTTCTTCAAACAGGTAGTTTGGGCGGGTTTATACGCCAAGCCAGAAGTAAAATTTGGTCTTAGTCGAGACTAAGAAATTTCCTTGTCAGGTGGCATGTTTGTGATATAACAGATTTCTGCATTACTGCCAATACATTAATATTATTATGATTATTATTATTATTATCCGTCTCACAAACATACTTTTACCTCGAAGTGTTTATTATGATTTATTGGATTATCGCGTTTCCTTAGTTTCAATTCTTCTAGAAATACGGTCTCTCCCCTGGCAATGCAAGTTAAAAAGACGTATCGCAGTTCAGGGTGCGTCATAGGAACATCCTCGGTCCATTGCTAGTCTTCGATAGGAATAACTTTCTATCTTATCATATGGCTTGGACATGGTCATGGAAAATTCTCTCAAGAACGTAAACTAACCATTGTATTCCTCCTTCCTCCTACATGTGATATGATTATCTCCTAACAAGTAAAGGTGAATGTTTGTATGACAGGATATCCGGTATACAAATCGCTTGATGTTTATTTATTGAACTTGATGAAATAATGTGAAACTATCCAGACAAGCACTGTCCAACTGCGGATCCGCGATCATATACGGTCCGCGAAACTATTTCTCGACTCGTGAGTTGCTGTACATTTTACATCAAACTTTCTGTTATACATCTGTCAGAATTAATATTTGACGTGACATGTCCGGTGAGAGAAAAGAGATAATTGTGTTCGGAATTACCCCGTCATACGTTACAATACGAAAACATTTTATTATAATACTAAATATTAAAAATAATTTAAAAAGTAAAGAAAACCATTCTATTTAAATTTTCCAGCTTGAAATAATATAAATGTGTTGACGAGAATAATTAATTAAAAGTTATTAATTAATTAATTAAAGTAAATAATTATGACCCATTAGCTCTATTCGTGGGGCAACATTTTGCCAAACTCCATCCCGTGTCGGCTGGATCGGTGGAAAGTGTATAGAAAATGGCTTCGTAGACTTAGATAAGTTGGACAAAGATCTAGGCAAATCAGAATCATAATTTACATTTCTTTGCCTACTCATAAACACGCAGTTTTCGTCAACGTGCCGTGCGGAAAATATCAGTTCATTGAGCATACACTTTGCCAAGAGTACATGGGTGCGGTGTTTTAGTGGGCATATCTATAAATAAGTTTACACAGTTTGCAGTTAAAATTTGTACTATTTACTTTTATCAAACTTTTTGAAATTGTATGAAGCGATCTGATAAGATTAGTTCAAACTCCTGGGCGATGTTGATTGGCAAACAAAAACAACGAATTTCACATTTATTTACAAATTTTTTGTCTTCACATCACGTAGCGAGGCGGTCTCTTTGAAGTGGCTAATTTCGAATTAAATTCTAAGAATTAATTTAGAAATTTGGTGCAGAGGCATACTTACCTCTAATGAAGCCCAGAAGATCTTCATATTCCAGTCTCACACAACGTGATAGGTCGCTATGTTTTAAATCACGTATAGAAATTTGAGAGTTTTTTAAAATAATGAGCTAGCCAGGAGTGTAGGTTTTGGGGTAAGGGGGTGCGAGGTCTTGATCTTTTGCTATAAAATTTTCCTTAATGAAAAGGGGAAGAAAACTTCACGTTTCTTACAAAGAATATGTGATTTAAAATTTCAATAATTGTACCATTATGAGATAAATTATCAGCCAAAATATAAACGTTTTTTCACTCTGAAGTAAAGTAATAATTTTTATTGTCACAATTAAGCAGAAAATTCATTTCTTCTCTGCAATAAGAGCGTTGAAACGTGACACAATCCTATCAAAGTTTCTGGAGCTCGTTAAGTTAAAAGTCAGATATTTGTCAACACGCGCGCACTGCAGATGGTAATTAGACAAAATGCTTAAGGAGTGATATCGCCTTTCATATTTTTTCTTAATAAGACATTACTAATTAATGAAATTTATTATAGATACGCGTGTGAATTTATTGACCAGATGTGTGATTTGCACTAGAAAAATATTAATGGCAAACTTTTATCTTTCAGTTTGTTTCTGAGTATTCAGGGGGAGGGCTCCTCCCTGCCCCTCCTTGGCTACGCCCATGAGCTGAGTTATTATTTATTTTACCTTTATCAAAACATTTAGAGTTTTTTACGATAAAAGTGTCGTGTATTGATGCTGGTGACATATTTGCATGAGGTGCGTGGCAGACCGGTCTTCCCACTTCCGCCGCGGAACGTCACTGATGGGATGAAATTACAAGTCGGTTCATCGAAATAGTTAGTCATCGTTATGTTTATTCCAGTTTATTCCAATTTCTCTCCGGAGAAATATAATCACAATATTTTTTTCTTCGATATATAATAATTAATGTAATATAACAATGAATTATTCCGCCCATAAAATTACAAAATACGTAATAAATAGTAATCTTAACTGACCACAATTACCACTAGTAGTGGTCAGCGAGAAATTTATATGAACATAAATGAAAACCAAAGTAATCTTGTCCTGTCATTACTAATAAATTGCTCTGTGAGGAGTTTGACATATTCAAATTAGTTTGACTACGAGAACAATAACATACATCTAAGATATAGTTTTTAAGACTAGACAAAAACTAGATTTGTAAATAAAAAACAAAACAAAAATAACAAAAAATGATTTTTTTAAATTTTAACCATATAAAATCTGTCTNACTCAAGAAATATTCCAAATCGTCAAGCTAAGGAAAAAATTAAAAAGGTTAAATCTGTTAATGTGAATAGCCATTCCTTCAATTTTGACTAAAAAAGTATTATAACTGGAGCAACTTTTATTTTTGTAGGCAACTTTTAATTTCTGGAGAAACTATTAATTTCTGGTTGAAGTATTTTGGTCCTATGTTTAGGAAAGATTGTTTGAAAATATTTTTTGTTCTTCTTGGAAGCATGAAATATCTATTGGAATCACTTCTGGTGTAATGGTAAAAATTTGTAGTACATATATTGCCACTTTTAATATTAAAAAATCTGGGGTTTCCCCCTCTCAACTTTCCAATTACAATTCATAACAAAAACTCCCTACATAACACTAAAAATTTAAGAAAAAGGATAAAAACTCTTCAAAATACAAATAATAATACATTATAATAATTAAACAAGATGACATTTTTCTCAGATCAATCGGTTGCAAAATATTTGCAGTACATGGTAAACTCCTCAAAATCATAATAACATATTCAAGTATATATTGCATGTATTATCTTACACATTAAACTCTCTGCAATAGCCTAATAGGCAGATTTTAAGAAAAGCTCCTCCAATATTTTTTTTCGTAATAAATTCTCGCTGTACCTCAAAAAATGGTGCGACGTACAGGAAAGCGTTTTAGCTATCTGTGCGCAGAATTAACTGACCTATCAAAATGCTCATATTCATATTTTCAAATTTTGAATATTGAGAAAGGAGAAAGTGGAGGGTGGTGTGTAAATGAAGCCGGTACGAGCTGCCCAGAAATTGGCTTCTATTCCCTATGCATTCAAAGTCAAATCTCAACTTTGGTTTCGATTCATCAATTTGTTCGTGAGTTATCTGTGCAATTGGAAAGTAAAAATTCGCAAGTCTTTAAAAACAAAATACCGCAGAGGTTGACTGACGGAGACTCACCTGTCAGTGTGTTGACAGGCGCCGTCGGCGAGGCGTATATGTTGAGAAGCGACTGGCGGACGGCAACGCGGCGCGACCCTGCGCGTGCGTAACAGCCGAAGAGCGCGCGATGAATGCTCAGCGCCTGCGTCGCGTCCGACGGACGGACGGAGGAACGGACGGAAGCGGTGACGGCGAAGGCGGAAGACGGCGAAGGCGACCTTTTCCATTGCATCAACCGCACCTCTCGCTGGCGTCCGTACGCGGCGGATCAAAACACGCCAGCTGTGGCACAGTGGGTCTAATAGATCACTATCAGGCAAAAAGTGGTTTCATCCAGGACCGGCGGTAGCAGAGTTCATTACAAACCACGGGGACACAAATGCATATTTGAAGAGATTTAATTTAAAAGGCGATGATATGAGTAAATGTGGAACAGGGGTAGAAACGCGTGAACACGTCTTTTGGGGTTGCATATTTTATGGAAAAGATGGGGCAATCTACCTTTTAAAATGCGAAATACAGAAGTCATACCGGAAATGAACTTTAAGATGAATGGAACAAAAGTGAGATTCAAAATATTTCGTGACTACATCGAAAGCATAAAAAAAAAATTAAATGGACTTTATTTTTAATTATGAATAGAGACTTTTAGATGTGTAAATATTAAAATAATGTAATGGTTGTCGTGTAATGTCTAACGAAAACACGACGTAAATAAATAAATGGAAAAAAAAAGAATCGCTCTCTTGAGTCGAACGGTCACTAACTGAAATTGTGATGTACTTGCCTACGTCGAAAGTGTTGATTGGAGACTCATTACAATCCTCTCGAGAACAAAGGGAATAAATTTTCGTAGCGTTCCGGAATTTTGATTAGTTTTTTCAAAAACAACCAAAAAATTATTTCGAAATGTTGAATTAACACAAAATTCATTTATCAAGGTATTAGATATTTTAAGTGTCGTGCACGACAGGGGGGCGGAGGCAGTGTGCCATCTTTCTCCCAACAAGACTGATGCTATTGCTGGTGCTTTTAGGTTATAGTAGTGGTGTACGTAACCTCCCATTGAAGATGTCGTGGATAGACGCCGAAAATTCTGAGTCTTCTAGTGAAATCTGTTTGTTTAAATAACTTACTAAAACTGGCATTAAAAAACAAAAATTTTAAAAAATCGTTCACAATGCGTAAATTCCAACCGTACAATCGTCCTCGTACGTAAACCGTGAACAAAGGCAAAACCAAATCCGTAATCACGTGTGACAACTCTTGGAAGGTCAGAGTTTATCAGAGACGGTTATTGACCAGATATACCGAGGGGGGGGCGGAGGCAGTGTGCCATCTTTCTCCCAACAAGACTGATGCTATTGCTGGTGCTTTTAGGTTATAGTAGTGGTGTACGTAACCTCCCATTGAAGATGTCGTGGATAGACGCCGAAAATTCTGAGTCTTCTAGTGAAATCTGTTTATTTATTTTATGTCCTTTCGCAAGGTTCATGAGACCTACTCTTCCACCGTTGGACTTGGGAAAGAGAATTGGGAAGAAGAGATGTTGGGTTGTAGGGGAACTTATAATATCGAACCGACATTTGTCTGGAGTAGGTGAGGGAAACCCCAGTTGAAAACCTCACCTAATTCGGCCGAGCAGGGTTTGAACCCACGCTCTACCGCTCAAAGAGATCACTAGACCATCGTTGTCGGTGATCTATTTAGTTTTAGTATAAAGTAGAACGTATTAGGTTTGGTGTTATAGCCATATCTGTAATGTTCATACCTACAAAAACCTATAGTTTTTATACATTTAACTTTACGGTGGATATCTTAAGAATTTCTTTGCTTCAAAGTAGAAGCGTGAGCGTCGTTTGTATCTTCCTTTGAAGTCGTACGGAGTCTCGTATGGAACATGGCAAAACCTCTTCCCACGCAACATCCAACAGAAACCGCAGTGTTAGCCATTACGAGACTAGAGAGAGCGTATGTCAATACTCATCCGATCGCTTCTATCGCCGTAAATGTCGATTACACGAATATGTAGAATATATTTCTCACCGAATTCTGCCTGAAAATCTGATTCAAAAATATTCACCACCACGAACACGCACCGCTCATTTTAGGATTGAAGTATTCAGAATTATTGCATCAGAATATGACCATTGAATTATTTTTGTCTTAACATGTATATAGTAATATGGCGCAATTAAAAAAGCTTTGAGAGCCTTGGAGAAAAAGTGAGGAATGCCTGCTCAGCTTCTCGCGTTTTACGTCAAGAGTTGTTAATGAAATTGATGGCTAAACGATCTTAACGATATCTTTCTTAACTTATCTTAAACCATATATTTCAAAGTCAAATTGTTCCACAACAAAACGTAAAGTTTTTTCTGTTGGGGTTCAATTCCTCAATTTCTTGGCCTCATTACAAGGGGCAGGGGATGTGACCAACATCTCGCACGGATTTTTATATTTATATTTATATTTATATTTTGATTTTAATTTTAATTTTTATTTTTATTTCTATTTTTATTTTTATTTTTTTCTATATTTCTTTATTTCTATATTTCTACATTTCTACATTTCTACATTTCTACATTTCTACATTTCTA
>NNCF01127910.1:64917-75720 GCA_002313205.1 Laupala kohalensis
AACTGTAATGCCTACCAACTTGAAATTTGGCAGATAGGTTCTTTTTAGAGTGTAGACATCTGCTAAGAAAGGATTTTACGAAAATCCATTCCTAACGGGGTGAAATGTGGGTTGGAATGTTTTAAGTATGTATCCCACCGCAACACTAGAGTACCTGGAGTCATTTCAACCAAACTTCATACACAGATGACTGACTATATGAAAACAAGCACTATGGGGATAAGACATCCCTTGCACCCCTAAGGAGGGGGTGAGAAGGGGATGGCATGTAAAAATAATGGAAAAATCTGATTTTAGATTCGAATCCATAGTTTTCGGTGCCGTTGAGATGGATAAGAGCGTCCCCGGTGCTTTGTAAGTTAACAATAAGTCCACATTGCAGATAATATACCCCTAACATCCCTGAGGTAGAGGTGAGAGTGAAGGACAGGGAAACATAATAAAAAAAACGACCGATATTAGTGTTGAATAAATCATTTTTAAGGATCGATGAAGTGAAGTGACACCTCATGGTCATATAAGTACACGATCTCCCCTAGAAGAAATAAACACCCTTTGTGTTGGGAGTTAGAAGTGAAATGTAAAAATAATCAAAAGTGACCGATATTAGTGTTGAGATCGTAGTTTTCGGGGCAACTGAAATTAGTAGTGACATTCTCGAAGACATCAAAGTTCACAATTTGCCCGTATAAACTCCAGCACCCTAGGGAAGGGGATGCCATGAAAAAATATCGAACCAGTGATGAGTCGCTTCTTTTCGACAAAATTTTCTACGTTGCTGAGATGATAGTGAAATACCGATATCGTGTAAGTCTGAACTCAAACAAACACACAACTAGCACCCTTTGATAGGGATGGTGGTGGAAATAGGTTTATGGATAAAAAGAATTGAAACCACATTTTAGAATATAAAAGTATGAAAATTGCATAGGATTCTCAGTATTTGGGTTGATGACATTTTTAAACTGTCAATGCCGTTAAGTTTAAGTTGAGATCATATAGTGGCACGGTATCCTTAGATCTGGGGTTGGAAGGGCGATACGTAAAAATTACGTAAAAAGACCGATATTAGGATTGAGTCCACGGTAATTGTGTATTCTGTGATGAATTATGGTATTTCCAAGAACATTAGGTTTCTACTTTGTGTACATTATGCACGACACACTCTAAAGGTGAGGTTTGGGAAGAGCAACACGAAAAATTATCGAAAATGTCAGGTAAGAAAGGATTTTGCGAAAATTCGCCCCTAAGGGGGTAAAATGGGAAATTGGTGTTTTCTAAAAATATTTTCTCAATTATAAAAGTGAAAATGAGGGATTGATACACATACTATCAAAGCTCTACCATTAATGGATAACATTTTCACTGGATATCAATGTGAGAAAGAATTAAGTTACAGACATATTACAAAATTCACGCAATCAAAGCCGCGGGTACTCAGCTAGTACATAATAATACGATTTTGCTGTTTTTGGTACATATTTTAAACGCCCTGCTATGTGTACAAAATCCCACAATATCAGGCATCCTCGTTCATGATTTTTTTCAGTAAAATCAATAGTTTTCAATAAAATAATAATTTGAACAGAATCACGCACGAGGACTATAATTAGTAATGTAGTCACTTTTATATATTGGCATGCTTTTAGGTTATCCTTTCAAATTAAATAGAACATAATAAAGTTATTTCATTGGGGGAGAAAACTTCTCACACTTTTCTTCAATAAATCATTACAATATAAATCCAAACTAATTCTAAAATTTCGATTCAAAATGTATGAAAAATATTTATTTTTTAAATTACATTTTGAAAGAAATATAATTGCTTTCAAGCTTCAAAAACATGATTCATTGTGTTGTATATCGCTAACAGTTTAATTACCTAGATATGGAATTATTCCTATACTGTGTAAAGGATTCTTTTCGCATATACTATGATGGACTGAAAAACCTTTAAAAAATTTTTTTTTAAATAAACGAACTACTCAAGGTTTCTAATTATGTTTTGCATAATTTTTAAATCTGCATGTTCGTGAGTTTGAAATGATTTCCCACTTGCAAACATTTTTTAAAAACATGAAAGCAATAAAACAAAAAATTCACTTTATTTCGATCTAGAAGTAAACGTCAGGGATAAATTTGCCTCATATCATCAGCTTGGAAGTTCTAACAAAATATCATCGATGGCACTTTGTTAGAAGCGCTGTATATTACAAATAAAATTAACTTAGCATTATCATTATCGTAGTTGATCAAAAAAACGTTTCGTATGATGTTCAACAATTGTTTGGTTTTACTCACCTGTTACGACACACCACAAGCCCAGATGTGATGTTCGTATTTTTTGGGTAGAAGCGGGATTCAACCATAAACCACAGCCTTTATGGTAGAGTTTGCTGCCACCAGCTTGGTTTCCCCAAGCAATCAAACACACGTGTAATAAGAATAAAATATTCCTTTAATACAAGTTAAATTGCAATCTGCGTATTTACAAATTTGAACGAACTCTTAAATCATCAATACAAGTTTGAATTTGTTATTACAGAGTTATTGCTATCTGAAAGCAACAATTACACACAGATTTAAATACTGGTGTTATCAATTAACTCGGAAATCTACCCAGATTATCCGAATCTCAAAAATTTACAAGTTGCTATCCCGAAATAACTAACTGTTCCAAGTTACGTCATTCGCACCTAATAGCAATGCAATAGAACTACCGCAGCAATTCTCAGTAGTCTGATGACCAAAAAGAACCAAGTCATATCTCAAATAACCTGGGTACTTCCATGCCCTCCGCAGAATCTCTAGTCTGAAAGTCACTTAGGATCTTCAATCCTCCCAATATATACAGAAGCGGAGGTCACGTGACTACACCTTCGCTACCGTACTGAGCACTCTACATCATCTTGGTCACCCCTCAGCTTCTGAGAACACTGCGTCTTTTTCCGATCTGCCAGCGTCCTTTCGGGCTGACCATTATTTTTGGCAACCGCTGGAAATATTCCATTCACACTCGCCACGCGCTTCTGCAACATTCTTCTGAGGGCGTTCCTACTCAATTTTCAGAAGTAGATGGGAACTGTTCAGCCTCTACACAATGAACGGGAAGTCCTAGTAGCGGGTATTTTTCCTTATTTGGCGGCGACTGGCCCGACCCTTAATCTCCTTAGGAATTTCCGGCTAGCAAAATGCTTGAAAATGTTAATATTTCAAAAATCTATAGACGGCACTGCTCCTGATGTTACATCACCTTTCTAATGATCCATTGTCGCCCGGAAAACTGAGCTTCTGAATTTCTTCTCGCGTTGATCCGATACTTGTTTTCCTTATTTTATCGCCTTTCGTTGTGGTCGTTTCCTTCAATGTCCAATGAAACAGTTCTTCAATTTTCCCCTTCGATTTATCTAAGTAATCGTCCATTATTTTTTGTATCACCTCTATATTTTCTGTAAGAGTCTTATGATCGTGAATCGTATTCTGTTCAGCAGAGTCTTCATCGCTTATTATAGCTGTAACGTGAACGCAAAAATACACCAATACAAGATATATTTTCATATTATCGTGTTCATCATCTACTTTCATACAAACCTCTGACGGAACATTATGAATACAACAGACGAGTTGTCTTTAGGCGAGTTTTCCTCAGAAGGTCCTAACATTTAACCTTATAGTGCTATGGAAAAGTGTCTATTGACAATAACGATGTGTGTTTTTACAAGTTTCTATTTAACTCGACCTGTTAGGACGAAGGCAAGTCAATATATACGTCGCAAACGTCAGTTTCCGTATACAGTTTTAAATTACGAGCGCATTTTTTGCCAGCAGATGTCACACACAGGAGGGAAATTTGGTACACGTATACAAGTCTGATGACAAGGCAATATTATAATGTCTAACTATAGAATATACAATTTTAATGATATATTTTTTAAACACTTCGATCAGATAACTCGTGGCAGATTATTTCCGGCAAGCGATCCCTGAAAAACAATCCGCCTCTTCATGCAAATAAGTATAAGGAATTGCATAACCAACGTTTTCTTCGTTATAACTTTTAATCTTATCATTACGATCGCTTCTCGAAAGGATGTTAATGCTATCGGGAGGTGTATCACGTAGACAATTTTATGTTATTTATATTAAATAAAAGTTTGTGTTTAAAAAGTATTGTTAGTATTAAGAACATGTGAACAAGGAAGATTAATTATTACGACAAATAAACAAATTCTAATACTGGAAAGTATAAAATAAAAAAAGTATTTTTAAAAACAAGCATTCATTTGCGCCATGAATTAAATGAATAAAGTAAGTTTAGGTTTGTGGTGTCGGACTGGTCAGGCCGGCAAGTCGGCAAATGCCGAGGACCCATGAGCTCAGGGGGCCCACAAGAAGCAACAGTTCGTTTACTAATTATGTAACAATACAGACACATACTATATATATATATGTCATGATTTATTAATTCATTACTTATATTACATTTACTCGGAGAATTATTAAAAGGAAAGGTCGGATGATCAAGAAAAGATCATTAAAGTTTCGTCCCCTGTGTGAGACTGCGTTTTGGAAAGGGGAGCGAGGGTACGCTGCCCCTCGGGACGGCGAAGAAAGTGGAGTGGGAAGACTGGTTCTTCTGGGGCACGGGCCCTGGGTTTCTTTGAGTAAGGTCATAAAACACCGATTTAGTGCCTTGACATGCTACGCAGTTAGTTTGCGGGGGCTGAAGATTACGGAAAAGAAAATTAAATAGCTGTGAAATATGATTGAACAGACACGTTATTTGAAATGGACAATGAAGGGGCAGATGGAAAAATATTGTCAAGATTCGGGAGGAAGGTTTGGACTATCCTCCAGGAACACAAGAGTTATAGAAAAAATAGTGAAAGTTGGCCACGGAAAGAATAAGGATCCATTGTAGGGTGCTCTTCGCCAGACGAAAAATTCCATTAGCGACACTGATGAGTGACGAAGGGCATAGAGAGGAACATGTAGAAAGAAGGGGGTGGAGGATCATGGTTTGACTGTCGAGTCACGAAGCTCACGGGTCAATAATAGGAGAGGAGTGACGGAGGGTGAAATATAATAGAGGGCCGAGAACATCTGCGTAGAAAAATTCGGGGGTTCGGAATGAAAAGAAGGAATATATGACAGACGTGTTAAAATAAAGTGTCGTTGGCAAGAACGAAAAGGGAATTAAGAGAGCTTTCCAAAATTAAATACCGTCTTGTGGAAAGATTTCTGTCTGCTTCACTTACATATTATTTTACAGTTTCGAGAAGCTTGAATATTATTTAGCAGTGTAAATGGACCAAGCAGACGGAGTATACACTTTTTAAAAACTGAAATGAAAGTTACGATAATTATAAAACACATTAGAGGAAAGCAAACGCATTGCAGATACGAAAATTCATCAATTTCTGTCTACAACGAAATTACATTTACATAACACTTTTACGATATTAATAAGACTGATACGTCGCTATATGTTTTGAAATAATATTCTGAAGATTTATTTTACTTTCAAATTTCAAATAAAAGATAGTAATAAGTTCGTCATGAATAGAGCTCTGGAAAAAGACCAAAATATAGAGGACCATGCCTGAAATGACCCTTTCGCTATATATTTTTTCTCACTCTTATGCTGCAGACAGAGAAACGTATGTGATAAATTAAGTGCAGTGATTTTGCACCACTAGTTTGTACTAGAATTTACGTCTTTTGTAACCTAATTAAATAAATAATTAAAGACTTACGACCATTTATCGACGTGTGTATTCATATATATGAAAAGAGCTCACAACTTTTCGACTTAATTTAAATAAGTTGAATTAGTTGTTTTCAAAAAGCTTGAAATCTAAAATGTTGATTTGATTTAGCAGTTTTGTGACAATATGTATCGAAAATAAATATTTTTGTTTCGACATCACGCATCGATACAAACATTGCGGTTCAATCATTCATATCAGTTCTTTCCTCGCGACACTTTTTTTCGTATTTAGTTGGGGTTTTCCAGTCACGATCACAAAAGTTCACTGTACTTGGCTGACGGTAGTCAACTTCGCTCGGAAACGCGAATGGAATGCAAAAGTTGTGCAGAAGTCGACTTCTGGGTTCGCGCACAGGGCAAGGCATCGAGCGGCAATGAATGATGTTACCTCGACTCCGTCCGAATCCCGAATTGATTTCATATTCTTATAACCTCTTACCAACAAATTTTGCTTACTTCGGGAAGTGCAGTGAATTTGTGAATAATTTAACATAAGTCATATATGAAGTCACAATTGCAACACGACATTTTGGACACCACATGAGTTAATTATAAATTACAATTTTTATCACAAAAGATGCATTTTCCAATAACAGTTGTCATCATTTTTAACTGCGTTTTTTGAAAATCTATAAAAGGTTATCTGCCGATATCAATTTTTTCTCATATATTAGTCTTATCTGATCTACGTCGATTCTGTACTATAAGAAAGTATATTTTTAGATTGTTTGATGGAGAATGTAACAACGAATTTCATGAACCTAATTACTATTTTTTGCTCAATACGTGACGGCGATTAGAGAAGCTTTTTAAGGAAAGATAAAAATTTCATTTTAACCGACTAAAACTGAGAATTAAAAACAAAATTACACCATCCTTGATGTGGTAGTCGTCGAGTGTCTTTCATTATGAAAATCGTGCTTAGTGGAAATATGCAGAAAATGTC
Source organism: Laupala kohalensis (assembly GCA_002313205.1). Lineage (NCBI taxonomy): Eukaryota > Metazoa > Arthropoda > Insecta > Orthoptera > Trigonidiidae > Laupala > Laupala kohalensis. The sequence continues at coordinate 71,634 of NNCF01127910.1, forward strand.
ATGTAAATGAAAATTGTCAATTTTTTTTACCCCTCGAATTTTGATTCCCAATCGCCGTTACTGTAAACCCTTGCGAGGAGTCAAGGTCAAGGAGTGAAGATGGAGGTGGAAGCTACAAAAAATACATGAATGCCTGTAATCCAAAAATGTGAAGAGAAAATTATTTCTCTTCTTGAAAACCTTTAAATCCCTGTAAATCCAATCTAAAACCTTATCATGCCATTCGGTGTGACACTGTGAGCATCAACTGTCTGTACAATACGATGATAATAGTAATAAATAAGCTTTATTGTCAATAAAGAAGTTACAAAATACGTATGACCACGTAGAGGATAAAAAATCTAATCTATTCTCCGGAAGCAAGCAAGGGATCGTCCCACCAATTCCGATTAAGCGCCCTAAGGCAGAGGCGGATTTAAAATTTCAACAAACTTCTAACGATGAAAATAGTTCGGCACTTCTTATAGTATTAACATAATACCAACAAATATTGTATTTAATGAAACATAGAAAAGTCATTTCACAAGTACGTATTATTATCAAACTATAAATCATTCGGAAAGTATTGTTGATAATTCGTAACTATTAAATAACACTTAATTCGCGAATAATTAATTCAATAGATGCGGCCCACAGGCAAGAACCTAGAGAACCTATATAAGAAATCCGCCTCTACCCGAAGGAAAGCGGAGAAAAACCCGCGTCAGGATGGGGCTACAGAATTAATGTACACAGCCGTGCCAAGGTTGAGTACATTAAATTTATATGAATAAAAAAACACAATACAAGATAAAGGGAATTAGTTTTGAAATTCTTATCAGATATTTTGAAAGTACTACAACAATGGCGTGATAAAGTACAATATGGTTTTAATTTGTATGAAAATCAATAAATTATTTTACCTGGTGCAGTATGTAGCTTTTAACCACAGATTTGAATTCAATTTGATTCAATTAGTAATATCTTTTATATTTTTGGGCAGGGAATTATATGGAACGTTTCTCGAATGATACGGCCCTTATTGGCAAAATGCGGTTGACACTTTAGGACGATGAATATTATTCCTATTGCGAGTATTGTTTTCGTGAACAAAACTATTTTGCATGAAACAAGGGTGGCGCTTCAGTAATTCGATCTTAGCAAACACGACAGTTTCATGTGTTAAAATATTTAATTTCTTAAATAGATGTTTACAAGAGTTACGGGGGCGAGATTTACAAATTATCTGAACAATCTTTTGAATTCTGAAAATTTGGGCGCTCTGTCCGGAATTACCCCAGAAGATAACACCGTATCGTAAAGGGGAGCAAACATTTGCAAAATATACGCAACGGGAAATATATGGATTAACAATATTAACTAAAATTCGTAATGCGTAACACAATTTACTTAATTTGGAATTCTGATTGTGAACGTGAAAATTCCATTTGGGATGGTCTTGAATATGGAGACCTAAAATTTTGTGTAAGTAACAGTTTTTAATTGTGTTCCGTTAAACGAAAGAGAAACCTGGGGTAAACTAATGCTGTAGTCAACTTATTTTCGTGAATGAAATGCTCGCAAAGTTGAGTGTAGTCGACTACATGGTTTGTTCCAGCAGCAAATTCCGAACAGTTCGGAACGGTTTGGAATTCCCTCGAGATTTCCTCAGTGCGCATGCGCAGAGTTCAGGACGGTTCCGAACCGTTCGGGATTGTTTGCTGCTGGAACGCCTTTTACGTGCCGTAGTTTAAAGTTCCTCCGTTAGATGTCGCATGAACTTGACAGCAGGTCCATCTCGCGAGGAAATAAAAAAAACCAATACAACTGTCCCCTCGACATGGTGCGTTTTTTTCAAGTTTTTCAAATTAAAAAAAACAAAAATTATTTTAAATTTGAATTATGAATATTTAAGAGTATTTAAAAGAGTTCTCGAGCAACATTTTTTATGCCCGTATCAATATGTTGCGGAAAAATTATTTCTTTATTTTTAAAACCTAATTTTAATATTTAGTATTTTAATAAAATGTTTGTAATGACGTGGTAATTCCCAACATAATTTTCTATTTTGATGTACGCAACAACCAACAATGCGCCCAGTCGACGGTTAACCCTCAATCGGGTTAGTGGAATGAAATGAAGTTGGAAGGTAATGTTGGGTCAGTTCCGACCCGACTTCTGTATAATGAGGTTTCCAGTCAAAATAGGTTAACAATGTCATTTTATAACAACATTTATTAACGATATATTGCACATTAAAAACACTTTTGAAGAAAATTACAACATTCTCAAGTTTTGATGAAAAAATGTGAACAAGTAGCAGTTCCAAAAGACATACATCTAGTAAAATTACTACAAGTAAAAATAACCGTCTTTAAAAATGATATAAAAATGAACAATAATGGTACATTGTGATTTTATATCTCTTGATAACACACGGAAGACCAATGTGCGGTTGATTGTATCACTGCCAGGCACCCGAATCTAGAGTATTTTGTGTTGTATTCAGAGATCAAATCACAATGTACCATGATTAATAAGTTAATTGTTAATTTTTATCTTATTTTTAAATATGGTTTATTTAAGGGCCGATGGAAAATTTTTGCGATTAACCGATCTTGAAATTGCAAGGTTTTATAAAAAATTCAAGATAAAATTATAAAACTAATACATTTGATAAATAACTATCCCAGAAACGTCGTGTAAAATTTCTATGTTCTAGGCTTAACCGTTTTGCTAATATAAATTTTCAAAGCTGACCCATCCCTTGAGATCACTATAAAATAGTGTTCTTTTACCTTCCCAACACAATTGAAAATACTCAGACACAAGCACATACTTATATTTACTAACTTTAATACCATGTGTATTTTTACACTTTGAATAGAAATTACCTTCTTTAAGAAAGAATGGATAGTAAGTCAAACTTGATTGACATTATTTCTTTAATCTACCAGTAACCAAATAAAAATAAAAAGGTGATGAGGAAAGTAAAATATAATAGATGGCGAACAACGAAAAGTATTAAATCACAAATAGAAATTAATCAAAGAAATGAGTCGTGAAATGAACTGAATCTAATGAAAGTATAATAATAATAATAATAATAATAATAATAATAATAACAACAATAGTAATAAATTTATTGGCAAAAAAGTACAAACTGCGTGTGACCACGTGGAGGACAATAAACTAATTTACTCTCCGGAAGCAAGCAACGGAACATCCCATCAATTCCGATCAAGATCCCTAAGGCAAAGGCGGATTAAAATTTTTTTTGCGTAAGTTCCTAGATAAGACAAAAAGTTAGCTGCGAGTTATAAAACTAATAGAATGTCAATATGTTTGTAATTTTACGCAAAAATTTACATGTACAAGTTATTATCGAACTATATGTTATTCTGAGTATAGTGTATAAAAATCATAAGAATCGAAATAGCACTGAATTCACGATTTATTGTTACAACAAACACGCCCCTAGACAAAGCCTAGAGAACCTGTATGATAAATCCGCCTCTACCCGAAGGAAAAACGGAGAAAAACCCGCGCCAGGATGGGTCTACAAAATTTATGTACACAACCGTACCAAAGTTGAGTACACATAAAACTAAATTAATATGAGCCATACGGCAACACAACCATGCAAGAAAATAGCTTTTGAAATTGTTATAAGTTATTTAAAAAGTGCTACAGCAATGGCGTGATAAAGTACNGAAATTGTTATAAGTTATTTAAAAAGTACTACAGCAATGGCGTGATATAGTACAATACGGATTTAACTTTTATTAAAATCAATAAATTCTTTTACAGTCTACAAGCACTGGTGCAGGAGATAGTTTTTAACCCCGGATTTGAAGATATTCAATTTCATAATATATTTTATATTCTTGGGCAGGGAATTATATAGAACGATTCCCGAATGATGCGGTCCTTTTTGGCAAAGACTGGTTGACACTCTAGGGCCATGAATATTACTACTATTGCGAGTATTGTGTTCGTGAACGAGACTGTTTCGTGTAAAGAAAGGGTGGCACTTCAGTAATTCGGTCTTAACAAACACGACCGTTTCATAAATATAAATGCAGGGAAGTGTTAAGATATTTAATTC
>NNCF01127910.1:77417-112648 GCA_002313205.1 Laupala kohalensis
GATATGTTTTAAAACAATTTCGAAGTTCCTAAAATATATGTCAAGATCTGTTTGAGGAGGTCTATAAATACACAAAACAACAATAGTAGAAATGAAATATCAGAATTAAATAAATTCAAATGTAATAAAATGAAATATACAGAAAATTTATTAAAAACACATCTAGGTCTTCATAAACAATGAGATTTCGGTCACTGATCGGAAAGAATACACAGGAAAAAAGCAGAGTCAAAATGTAACAAGAGGTTCAAAATAGTCCGAAAGCCGAAATAAAATAATTCAATTTAACAGGCAGGGTCAAAATATAACAGGAGAGGTTAAAATGGTTCAAAAATCGAAAGAAGAATCCAATTAATGTCGCAAGGTCGAACAAAACAGGTAGCTCAATAGAGAAGTTCACACGGCGACACCAAACAATCGAGTGATACTACCTTCCCGCTTATTTCCCCAACCGTGTACGAACCACGCGGGTGTCCGACCGTAACCACAGTTCCGAACTTAATATCCCTACAGAAATCCAGAACTCTCAGAACGGTTCGGAATTCCTCGCAGGCTACTGCTGGAACAGCGAACTAGGACAGAAAGTTCGGAATTGTCACTGCTGGAACAGCGCACAACTGGGATTTCGCTTCTACGCATGCGCGGGACAGTTCGGAATCGTTCGGAACTATCCAGGATTGCTGCTGGAACAAACCTCTTGTCAGCAGTTGGCGTAACTGGAAACCCCCAAGTGCCCCCAAGTATATAGTCTGTGGCTCCAAGTGCGTACAACTTATATCGCACTTCGCGAGATGTGTCGTGGACGTCGTTGCTAGGATACCACTTGAATCACAACAAACAACAAGAACCATGTAAAAACATATAACCAAGAGCAAAAGGAAGAATCGAAGATAACTCACCTAAACCTATCAATCTTACATGAAAACATTAATGCCTTCAGTGACGGAAAACGTAGGAAATTTTATTTTTCCTATCAAGAGGGTATCCCAAAAGTGTTCACGTCGTGCTGGAACTAGCAGATAGTATTACTTGTGGTACTACTTGCTCATTTCCTGTATGTTGTTCTTACCCCGAAAGTAGTGTAAACGTGAGTATTTTTAATAACTTGTGTTACTTTCTGTTATAGTTGCAATACGATGTTCATAACCTTTCAATTTCCCATTATGGCTCATTTTCCTATGAAGCCCAAAAATATTTGCCAGTTGTCAAACTGCTGGATAAACTGTGGAATTGTGAATTGGTCGTGGGAATTGACCCATCACTCAAAATGAAAAATTATGTTCAAGCTATGCAAACTTATAATCTGATGTCTCCTTTTCAATTTGGTTTCTTTTGTATCCATAAACGGTTCAAGAGTGGGGAGTAGGCAGACTTTGGTCCCTGAAATTTTGGGTATCATTTATGAATTAAACAGTTAAATGTTAAACAAGTATCATTCAAGATACTGGGTTTTTCCATGACTGTCAAAATTATGAAACTATTAGATATTCTTATGAAGAAGTGCATGTAGAAACATTTCATCTTAAGCCACCTATAATATGTCAATTTTGTGATAGTTTGAAAATTTGGTGTGTATCCTATAGTATTTCTTGATAGAATCATACCAATTTAACCGAAATAATCATTTCATTATGATGAAGAAATAATTTTAGCAGAAAACAAAATGAAATGTAAAAATAAAGGTAAACTTCAGTTTAAATGACTCTTACCTAGAAATGGGACATAACCTGAATTTTACTTTTCACTATTGAGGTGTTGTTTGTTCATGTAATACATTCTTATTTACTGTAAAATATATTATCAGACCCATTACCTAGAAATAAAGACAAAGTTGTTGTTTAATGCCACTTCCCATCTCCTGCATTTTTCTTACTCATTTTTATTTTTCAATTTATGTAGATGACTGAAACTGTTTCATCACCTCTTGATCGCCCGATGGATGGCAATGAAACAGAATGTCCCTGCACAACATGGAATGATAAAGGTGAATTTTTATTCCATCTTCAGTTTGTTTATAAAATCACTAAATGTATTTTATAACAATATATGTTGTATGTTTAAAATTTAACTCTGTCTTATTGTGTTGTATAGTTTGTGCCTTCTTGCTTTATTTGTGAGATTGTTACTTTGTAATTTTTAAATTTGGGATTTATTAGAAAGAGATCCTTTTTGTAAAAGAACAGAATACTATTTTGATTCACATATGTAAATTTCAATTTTTTTACAGATATCATTCCATGTAAATTCAGCAGTAAGTGATTTTAATGTCCAGTCAAATATTTTAGATTTTTCTTGCAATTTATCGCAAGCTTTTTTTCTCTAGTTTGACATCAGTGTGTTGTAATGACAAAATAAAATAACAGAATCATTAAAACAAATTTCAATGGAATTTGAAGGCATGCTTTAAAAATACCAGTAATTTTTTAACTGAGTAATTTGTGTAAATAATGAGATTGTAATTAATTTTTACACGTTATTTCATTTTATCTGTTAAGTTTGATTGTGACACATTAGTATTGGTTGAATTGTGTTTAATTTAAGTCATATTTACATGAAATTAGGAAACATATTTAAAACTAATTAAATTTTTAAATAAACTGTTTTTTAAGAAGAAATTACTTTAACATTGATAGCACTATATAACATTTAGAGATAATGGCCTCATAGTTTATTCTGACTTGCCTCCGCACTGATCAAAATTTTTCTGAATCTGCGATGATAGTTGGAAAAAAATTATATTGATGTCTTTTCTGAATTCGGTTCTTGTTTTTACAGAACATTTTGAACTTATTTAAAAAAATCAAAATGTACTCTACAATGCATTGTTAGTTAGCATGTGCATGTTGCTACAATGCATTGAGATTCAACGTGCTTTGAGAAAAGTGAAACAAAACAGACTGCTTTGCCATTTTTTAAACACATTTTTTCTCTCTCTTATGTGCTTTCTCTTACAAAATTGCTTATGAAATTTCTACATACCTTCAACATTGCTTATCAAATCAGCTTGTTTAGAAATGCTCAGTTTTTTTTTGAAAATTATATGAACTCTGTGGAACTAAGAAACAGAAATTTAAAAATTGACATTCAAGAATTATTCAAATAAACTTAATTTGTCTGCTACTTATTTTAATCCCCCACCAAAAAAAAAAGAAAAAGACATTTCTATCATTATCCAAGATCTTTGTGTATATTCTCAAGCTATAGCTTTATGCATTGTAAAAGATTAGGTATTTGTATTTTCAGAAAACTATTATTATATTTGGTTACTACTGTGTATTATTGAAAAAAAACTTGGGTAATTTTGGTTAAATTACAAGTTCATATGTTGTCCCCCATCAACATGTATTAGTTTTTTGTTGTTGAATAGTCTTCTGAAGAATACTAGCTTATGAATGGTTCATTTCATTTGCATATAGGAGATTAAGTTAAATGGGAATAAATAAGATGAGCCGCATGTCCTCAAAATATATTTGTATTATAATCTTATGGTTGTAAATGATCTAATAGAGGGTAGGAAAAGATAAATTCATATTTGTCCATTTTTAAAAATTTATCCTTTCACTCACAATATTTGTGTTAATTTGTTCTCAGTCAATCTCTAATACTTTATCCTTGAGAATAACTCATGTAGGAATTTGCTTTCCAATTATTAGATTAATTTTTAAGCAGAAATCTGTATATTTCTGTTCAACATATTTAAAGCTGTGGTATGGCGAGAACAGAAGGTCATTGGGACCAGCCTTTTTGTCCACGGATCTAAAATCCTGTATTTTATATTTGATCAAAGACTGGAAATTTAAAATATTAACCTAATTGTAGAAAAGATCATTTGACCAATAAAATATTTTTATTGTTTTCTCTCCACTCTTTCAAAATTTAATCAACAGTGTAGAGTGATGGTGACATAAAAGTGGAGTGTATGGCAAACAAAACCCTTACAATTTTTGAGATCATGGAATATGATTATTTTTCTGTAGAGTGGAATATTGATTTTTTACATGTATGTTANATGTTTGTTGTTACTTTACATGTATGTTACTGTACAAATACAGGAAGTGTAGTATGTGCTAAAAAAAACTTGCGTTAGTGACATCTCAACTGCCGTCACAGCCTACTTTGCACTCACCTGAGTACACTGAGTCTCACCTGCAGTATCGACTTTTGATGCAAGGAAGTACTATGAAGTCCAACTAACAGAGGGTACTAGTCTGTCAGAAGAACATTTTTAGAATAATGGTAAATGTAGAATCGTGAGACTTCTGTGGGGAATCTGACTCTGGTAGTACTTGAAACAATTATTAGCATGAAAAACAAAAACTTGATAGGAGGAACTAATTTTTATAATTACAATACCTGAAACTGACCAGCACACCATCTTGTCCAAATTGTGAAGAAACCTTTCTATGTAGCCTCAAAAATGTACAACCTTATTACTGAAGATGTCAATACCAGTCAAGGAAATGAGAAGACAGTAAATTAATCTCTTCTATACAATGGATGTGTTTGTAATGAGAAGGGATAACAAGTTGTTTTGAATTTTAATTTCAATGTGTTTTATTTCAGTTATACACATCTGACTCCAGTTGTCATCTCTAGGTTCAGGATTGGAAGAGTTATGTAATTTAGAATATTTCTTATTGTTCTGTTTATTCTCATTTGATATTCCCCATTTCATCTTCTTTGTATAGAATGCCATTATAGAGAGAATAATATAACTTTGTATTTGATAGAGACCATCCTTCATAGGTGACGCTTCCACTTGTTTTTAACTGTTATGTAAAGCCTTTTTTTCTTATTGAAATATTTTTTAACTATTGTATTGAATATCTAACTCTATCTATCTATTCACATACGTACATACATAATCTTCTCATCATTTTGGTTCCATGTAAGAGTGAACCCAGGTTGGAAAGAAATGGGTCAGTAGGATAATGTCCCATAAATTGATTAATTGAGAAAATATTATGTTTAATCTTAAACATATTTTTAAGTTCAATTAATTTGATAATTTCTCATTATCAACATGGGTAGCCACAAATTCAGGAAGAATATTCCTTTATTCACATCTTCTAATGACTCAAAATATTAAGGACCTCACTTCTATTCATAACAGAAAAAATCTGGGCCTACTCTTTCTTTTTAGGTTTTCTTGTTTAATGTGTTTTCCTCACAGAAATCACATGTTTCTAATAAAGTGCAGACAATTATTACCATGAGAGATCCATTGCTGTGATTGGACATTTTCATAGTTTTCTTCTGATTTATCGAGAAATAAAAATTGACATTTGGATTATTATGAAGATTTTGTTATTTCACTGAGCACTCAAAATTTCAATGTTTGCAATTTTAACTCTTGAAATAAGAATTTTTGTGTGCAGTTTTGATGCTATAGATATAAGTACATGCTAGAAGCAAAAAAAAAAAAATTAGCTTGACAACTTTTAGATATTTATTGAATTTTTAATATGAATTGTTTACTATTTTCATTACTTCTTATAACTGAGACTTATAACTAACCTCTTATAACTTACTCTTTCTCAACAAAGCATTTTCTCCTATTACCTTGTGATCTGTAGTTTGTAAATAAAGACCATAGTGTAGCACCATTGTCAATAAACCTCTTTCTAAACTTTTATTTAATAAACATGTATCATATATTAATTTTTAGGATACATGCCCTCATTGAAGGATGACATATACCATGCATTTTTAATTCCTCTAAATTTTGAGGAAACTCAACCAATTCCAATACTGATGAGTGATGAGGTTATCTTAGAATTTGGGGAATAACTGGATCCAAACATCACATTTCATACCTAAGAACTGTTTTTTATATGAATTTTTCTTACTGTGACTTCTTGGGAGATGTTCTAAGCTCTCATTGAGTAAATTAATTATTGATCGTAAAGAGTTAACCTGTATATGACTTTTTCGTGTATTTCAAGAATTATGTTCAAACAGCTATTTTCTCTGTATCTACAAAATACTAAATTGGTTGTTCCCTTCATTTTATTTGTGGTGAATTTTTGTTTGTGATAATCATTCTTAATTCCTTTTGTGACAGAGATTGTACTACATAATCAACATGTTGCAAAACTATCCCGTCTTGACCTGGAAAATCGTTTTCTTCAAGTTTATGAGGATAATATTCATCTTAAGAGAGAGTGCAATAACCTAAGAGATCAGCTTAAGAGGTTAGTTTTATTTGAGATACATATTTTAAGGGACCTGTTTGATGGAAGTTTTACATGGAATTGAATTTTGTTATCATCTGATCTGAGAACTCAATAAGTAATTCTCTTCCCGTTCAATATATTTCATATAATTTTTTAAGAAATATAATTATAACTCTTCAAATACTCCCATTGGTGGTGTGATTTTAGGAAATTCACTGATTTTAATAATAGTAGTTTATAATTCTATCAGTTTGAATTGTTCAATTTAATATGTTTATGTTCAATGTGACAGTGTGTATAGTTGTATATTTAAAAAAATCAAATGTTGGTATACTTTATCACCCTATTGTTATATTATTTTTAATGACAATGTATGAAACAAAAATAATTATTTTAAAGCATGCCCTTTTTTTCATTTGTTTTTGAAAACAATAGATTTTGCTTGTACTCAGTTGACCTTTTTTGTGTATTATCTGTATAGTCCCAACCAGGTTTTTGTCCTATTTCCCCCTCTTCATTTTAATTAGAATTGATGTGACTATACCTAGCTTATTTCTGTAGAATAAGGTGGCTTATTGACCTCTATGTGATTGTTCTCAGCTGTTTTTAATATTTTATTTATTTATTCCTTAAGTGATGGCTTTTAACTTGAATGTAATCTTCAGATTATCCATCATTTTAAGGGCATTACTTCAACTTCAAATCATTACTTATCAACTTCAAATTATCCATTTTGTTATTCATAACTCTGTTTGTTCCTACTTTACAGAGTCCATAAAATTATCTCTGTAATGGTACCTCATTTTGGTAGTTGGCAAAGAATGAATAGGAAAAAGGGATGTTCACAAAAAGTTGCCTTTCAGAGACAAGATGCTCTCATTTTAGCAGTGATAGACATTTCAAGTTTTGTTTGGTTTAAGAGATTCATTTTCTGTGTATCTTACTCTAATTGATTTTGTTTGTATCTGATTTTTGTGGCAATAAGATGATTTATTCATTTAATGAATATTGAACATTCAGAGACCAATTCTGCGACTCTGATCTCACTAGTAGATTTAAAACCATATGCAATAAAAAGGTTCACAAGAAAATATGAAAAAAAGCTGTATATATAATACCTATGTTGTATTTTAGTATGTTATCTGAAGAACTGAAAACCATTACAAAAAGTATCCATAACATTAAAAATTCCTTAAAAACCTGGTTCATTGATAACATACAAGACAGCCTTGAATTGATTTACTACTTAAGAACTGCTTGAATAATTACAGTATCTAACGGAAAGATAAGATTTTATGATCATAGTGTTTTATAAGTTTTACTTTATACTTCTTGGTTGTTTTATAAGAATATTTTGTGAAATTTTCGATAAACAAAATTGACCACCTGCTCAAATGTTTTTAATTTTTTTAGCAGGATGTAGAGTGCAAGTTTGTATTGTATTTCTATAAATCATAAATAATAAACTTTATTGTCAAAAAAACAGTTGCAAACTATATGATCACCAAGTTACTTCCGGAAACACAAGGGACTATCTCAACAATTCTGATCAAGTGTCCAAGGGCATTGGTGGATTTAATACTTATATAAAAAAATAAAATAAAATACATAGTTATGCATTTATTGATATGAACTTACGCACTGGAATAGTTGATAGTGTAATTTATTTTAATCGAATTTAAACATGTGCGTCTGGTAATTTGATTAAATCCATTTATTATTCCAAAATGAATAGTAAATATGATGTGCAGTGAAAATTCGTGATTAATAATACTAATATTTTAAATGACATTCTCACCTATGGAAAATCTGCTTCTACCCGAAGGAAAACCAGAGAAAAACCCAGGCCAGGATGGAAAAAAGATTTTGGTATTTCATAAATTGAATTGATTTGTTACATTTTTCAGAAATTTATTCCATTTTGTTTTGATTGATTTACTTCTTCATGAATTTTACAGGTTGGGTACTAAAGTCTACCGACTAATCGAATCTCACAAGACCAACCCTAATTGCTTAGCTGGTGGATATGAGCGTCAGGCATTGACAGCAGGTCTTCTTCTCACTGAACAAACACACCGAATAGCTATTTTGGAAGCAGAGAACGAACGATGGCGAGCTAAAGTGGAAGCAATGAGACAGCAATTCCTCTCTTATCGCAATTTTTCTATCAATCAAAAACCTCGACAAGTGAAGAGACAGAATAGGTCAGTGCAGACTTTTAGTTCTAATATTAACTTTTGTATTACAGATTATGTACTCCTAGAATTCTTAAAGAGTTCATAGTAAGATTGGTTGAATAGTATTCTATGCTTTATTTTAAACCTTTTTTTAAATGTTAGTTTTTTTTACTACAGTGCGAAACATGATGCACATTTGGAACAAGAGATCGAAAGACTCAAAGAGAATCTGAAGAAGATGGATAAAGTAAGTTAATGTAATATTAATTTCCATAAAAGTTTAAGTCAACCTAACTTATTACAACAGTACTGAATGATCTGGATAGTCGAATAACAGATAATCTGTATGATATTGAAAACTTGTAAATGAAATGACTGTGGAGTAATATTTAATTCTGAGTACTAATTGTAATTTTTAATCCATAGTACTTTTTACTGAATTTCAAAAATAACTTTTATAATGTCAGTATCCTCTTATTTAAAACTTTTCTTTTGAATGCAGAAACAGAAACGAAAAGTAATATTTTGATGACATAATTAATTGAACGAGATGATTTAAGATGAAAGAGTTTATGAAAAGAATAGATTATATGAGACTTCAGACAAAGTCCACTCACACAAATTGAAGAAGGGAAAATGCTACAAAAAGGATGTCATGTAGTATATTAGCATTTGTATCTGGGATGGGAACACTGGTGCAAACACCTAGCTAGTTAATACATTAAGAAAGGAGGGAATAAAAAAATAAAAATGTAATAGTCAAGATGGTCTGTTTAAGGCTGTGAAGAAAAAATATAACTGATCTTAAAAGAACTAGGATAAAAGAGGGTTAGAAAAACAAAGAGGATCTGTGACTCTTTTCTGAGTTGTTGTTTTATGCCCTTTTTAAATGAAGTTTACTCACTTTCATTATTTTGGAGAATCCATATCAGTTTTTAACCAGATTTGTATTTATTTGATTTGAGAATGGTAAAATTTTAAAGTTAAAAAAATTAAAAAGTTAAAAAGAATGCATTAATTTAACTTTTTGTTGTAATGAAAGTATTTGTGTAATATCCTTCTGTAATTTTTTTTAGACTGTTAAAATGTTACAAAGTGGGGGTGAGAGTGATGATACATCAGGAATCGATGTGTCTGGAAGAAGCAAAGGAATAAATAAAATTCGAGGTGAACAACGGAGGAACAGTGAGGTGAGATAAAATAATTATGATTCTCTGTATTCCTTATTAATTTAATCTTTTAAAAAGATTTTGTGTTCTTGTAAATGTAATATGTTGTAATTTTAGAGCTGAATTTTTCGAGAAATACTTAATATGTACTGACGTTAAGGAGTAATAAACCATCCTCTGAAGGAAGTATGTGTTCTATGTTGCATATTCCACAGAAGATTCTGCATTTCCTATCTTTTTTATTTTTTGTATAATATTTACATGGTTTTATAATTTATTTAAATAAATAATATTTTTATAGTTCTGTTTGTTTATTATATTTTGAGTTGTACTTGAAGAACAAGGTGAATAAATTTTACTCAAACACATCTTTTATGAGTTTGAGGATGAAGAGTTTCAATTTGAATTATTTTCAGTAAATTAAGTAGAAGAATGTAATACTTGAGGAACTTACTGTGAAGTCCCCTAAAAGAAAGGCACAGATGTTTTTAATCAGATTACCTTAGTCCCATTGTCATGCAGTGTTGATTTCTGGGATGCTGTAGTTGTGGATTGTAAGGACGACTTGATGCAGGTTCTGATTGCAATGCACCTAATTAAAATGCAATCGTAATATGAAAATATTTTACTAACATTTAATTTAGTTTATTTATCACAGTTAATTAAATAACTAATAATTGGTGTTTTCTGGCTAAAATTTTGATTTTTTTTCACATTATGAAGGATTTGAGTTTAAATCCTTCTCTTTGGATTTGCTAATGAAACAAATCATTGACTTTACCATTGTTCTTTTTGTTCTCTTAATAATTAACCGATAATTACAATTGTGGGGTATGTTTCTACCCCACTTGCCACTTATTAGTTAATTCTGTTCCGTTCCATGGGTAATGTCGCCGCTCCACTTCCATGTAATCTTAGTACCCGACCGTGCTTCCACAGTGTGCAGACATGCGTCCAGTAATGGTAATTATTTCTGCAGTTATGTATCCATTGGACTGAAATCTATCCCATGGATTATTTGTCAATATGAACTGATTTTTTAAAAAAGACAATAGCATGTTGTTTAAAAAACTGTCAGATTTATGAGTCATCGCAAAATGAATACATGATAATTGTAAATAAGTACCATCATGTATAGATAAATAATTATATTATAGTTGATTCACTGAAATGTTTGCCTGTAAGTATTGAAACACACTACCTCTTTTCTTGTTGTTGAAAGTCATTGTTAAATTTTTTCTTTATAATTTATTTCTTTTATCTTTACTTGATCTAAAAAATGTTTTTATTCTTATATAATTAGATTTTTTAAAGAAATTCCATGTAGAAGTTTTGAAGAGATAAAAAATTATACTGAGAATGTAAGTGCTTTAAATGTTGGAATATATGTTTAATATGAATGAAAGTATGACTGTTCTTTCCCAAAAATGAAGACTGTTCTTTTATTAATTAATTAAAAAAAACTACATTTAAAGTAATAACTTTTTCAATATCTAAAGTAATCACTTTTTCGAAGGTTTTTGTGGTTTGGAATAGCAAATATTGTTAAGGGTAAGTAGATTCTATTTTTCATTTGTCAAGTTCATCTTCCTGATGAACTTGATCAAATCATTATTTAATGTATTCTTGATATCCTTCCTTTGTTGTCCTAATTATTAATGAATAATCTTCTAAATACATACCCACCATGGTATTATTTATTTGATTAATATGTTCAATATTTCTTAATTCAATAATAATAAATTTATTGTAAAAAAGGCATTTCAAAAGTTTTAGTAACTATGCATCTGGTTTGCCTTGAAATGAAAACAAATAAAAGAAATAAGAATTATTTTTAGTGGAAATAAATATTTGGAGAGAGAATGTAATATTGAGGGATCACAGTGACATACTCCACTAGTTCAATTTGCCCAGAATTCTTAGTAAATTATGCTTTTGGAGTGTACGGCCAACATCACTCAATCTTTTATTGTAGTGATTCCACTGCAAGTTCCCAAAGTAAATTATAATAATAATTCTTTGGCCACAAACTCCACTTTAAACACAAACTAGCTTAAAAAACTGTTGCTTCCTTCGTCAGCTGTCGACTGATCTCGTTATGCAGTAGAAAGTAAGTGGAATGTGTGGTCGATGAATTATTACTATAGTTTATTGTAGAGACTCCACTGTGAATTCTGAGTAATTTACATCCTATTTATTCCCAATGTATTTTACTTAGTAATTTGAAGGAATAGGTCATGGGTGACAATTTCTTACTAGATTTGTTAGACGATAATTACTAGCAGATAACATTTGCTTACAAAAATAGCAGATTTAAATTGGTATCCTTTACGTAATTGTAATTGCTACACTGTGTCTATTGTAAGCTAGGGTTATGCAGACTAATGCCTCATCAGGAAATGGTAAAACAATTATGTAAACCTAGTATCAATAAACTCAAACCCAAAACATGGCTTCAGAACAAGATTTCATCTTATTTCGGAAATCAATGTGTGGGATATTTTTAGTGAGTCACTTTGGTTACATTATTGTTATAATTGTAGCCTTTTCTTAATAATTTCATTATTTATATCTATGCTTATTTTTGTTCTGAGATCTTGGGTCTCAGTGAGAATATTTGATTTGTTAGTAGATTTTATATGGTCTGTCTCATTAAGCAAGTTGACAGAATAGTGTCCAGCAATGAATTTTTGAATTACATGGTTGCATATATGGTTTTGTTAGATATATCTTGAATGAAACAGCCCAGAGCTATTCATAAAAGCAGGGATATTTTTCTCTCCTGTAGTTGTCAAGGGTTCATCTTATCATTTGATGTAAAACAACAATAAAAGAGCAGTGTTATGATACCTTAAAGTTTATTTTTATTGATGAAATTGGTGTTTAAAAATAAAGTGGGAAATGGTTTAAGGAATTAACATACTCCCTAAAGTTATTGTTTTTATAATAATTTTTTTTATTGAACCAACAAAATGTTTTACTTTAAATCAAATTAAAGTATTTCTTTATGACTGTAACTTCTAACATCTATAGCAATAGCTTACAATTAGCTCTAAATTGTTATTTACAATTTGTGATAGGATGTCAATAGATGATGCATTCAAATGAAAAGTTTGTTTTGTGGTTTTGTTTGTCGGCTCTTTAACTTATAGCTAGTCTAGCTACAGTGTGCTCTCAAACGCTGATCTGACACACAAAGCAAATTCTATTTCTGCCTCTGATGTTTATAAAAGTCTGTGTTAATTTGGAAGCCAAACTTGGAGAAATATTTAGTGTTTTCTCTTTTAAAAGTGTTGAATGAGTTGTTCAGTGTTCCAAAAAATATGAATAACAAGCTACATGTTCTCAGACAGATCTGGAGGAGCAGCGTCTTCGTGTGGAAAGTGATGTGGAGTTGATAAAAGCCAAACGCCAAATGGCTGCACAATCTGAAGAGATTGTTGCTCTTAAAGAGCGTACAAGTTTCCTTTTAAAAGAACTTGAAACAACTAAAGAAGCACTTGATGCATCAACACTGGATTGTGAGGAATTAAAAGAACAAGTTCAAAAGCATATCCAGAAGATAGCAGAATTGCAACGTGAAATTATTGAACTTCATCAGTATCAGCAGAGAGTGAAAGATCTCACAGAACAAATTCGGGATCTGCAGGTAAGATATAGAACAAAAATCTTTTTAATGGTTTTACGTGTCTGTATATTCTGGATGTTCAATCTCAATTATAATTCATCAATAGGACGATTTATACCATAAATTGTACCTGTTAAATTTTTTGAGTGTGATGAAATTGTTTTGTCTATAATTTTTGAAAGTTGGGAAAAACAAGTTGCTTAAAAAACAATCTTTATTTGTTCTTCGTGATATTACATTTTAGTTTTATTTTCATCTTGTTTTAAACAATCGTAACAAATTTGTTGGTGGGATTCACCCTTAAATGTTCTTTTTCACAGAAGACAATTGTTTTTTGTGATAACGTTCATCTGGGTGAAAATGACAATGAACTGGAAATCAAACCCGGGACTCCTGCTTTGATTGCAGGGGTGTTTGCCTTCCACAACTGCACACTATTTCCACCTAGACCTGGTTTACTTCATGGTACATCCATGGTGTACAGTTGTGTGTGGGTAATGTAGTAGTCAATACGTCTGTGATCGAAGCAGCAGTCCCTAGTTCAATTCCCGACTTGACAACATTTTCACCTGGGTGAAAGTAATCTTATGTAGGGACGTGGAAGAAATGTATCCAATGTTGTTTTTTGCTGTAGTATAAAGATTTCCTTATAGGACAAAGTTAGGACAATTTACGGTACAATGTGCTGTCTATAAATGAAATTGTGACTGAGCACACCCATGTGTCTAGAGCTATACTGTGAAACAAATTTTATTGTAGTTTGAGAGTATTAAACATTCTAAAATAATTCCACAAATTTATATCTCGTAGTTTTATTACTATGATGTTTCTGACATTTGTAATATCAGTCATGTTATATTGTATTTAACATAATTTTTTAATGCCACAAGAGGGCACATACATTATGAGGAACTGCATTGAATATTAGTTGTCATGTTCAAAGAAAATTTTTGAAAGTGGAAATATTTTCATATGCAAGTAAATAGGACTTAATAAAAAGAAATTATATTTTAAATTCGATAATTCTAACTTGATAATTAATTTTATGGAAAGATGCACTTCTCAACAAAATTATTGAATAAAAAGACATTTGTATGGTCTTAATCTATGTTAAAGCTTCCAAAACACATTATTTCTTAAATGTCTTACCGTTGACCTTCTGATTTAATTCAACCATCTCTTTAAGAGAATTTTTTTCCCTTTCTGTAACCTTTCAGATTATATGGTAACAAATCAAAAATTTTTATTGCACTTTATTCAGAATGTTTTTTGCATACTTCTAAGTTATATCTAGGTAAGGGTACACTATATCTACTTTTTTAAATAATTTTGTTATAACTAGCCTGCAAGCAATCATAATGAAAAACTAAATTCCCTAAATAATATGTATGTTTTATTGGCATTGGTAAACAAATATCGTGTAGCCTCGGTTCAGATCCAAACATTAATTTTATGAATCCATTTTGTAACTGAGATAATTTATCAAAATTATTTGGATAAGCTGAGCCTCAAGCAACAATTCCGTACGATGCAATGCTATGAAAAGCAGCATAACAAACACTAATTAACATTTTATTATGAAGAACCATTTTTAGTTTGGAAAAAGTATATAGTTAACATTTTGTCTTTTTTATAATACTTGTTTCATGACGGTTCCAGTTCATGTTGAAATCAATCATAACACCCAAATATTTTACACTCTCCACTCTTCTTAGGTTATTCCTATTTATCTTAACCTCTATTTGTTCAGGCACACTATCTTTGCAAGTCCCGAATGTTATATATTCAGTTTTATTGACAACTAATACTATTTCAGGTTTTTATGTGATTGAAGGCAAATATCTTTTATTGAAGGTGACATTTGTTAAAACAGAAATACAATGTCAAATGTTCAACCCACAAAATGAAAAGTTAATAATTAATGACTTGGAAAATGAGGACCAAGAACTTTTTCTTTGTGTTTTCTACATTCTTACATGTTTACTTTCTACATTTCTATTTTTTATAATGTTATTAGATATCTGTCATAATCAGTTTATTAAATATAAAGGTCTAAGGGTATAATTTTCTTTTGATGTGTTGTTTTCACAATACCAGATGAAATATTTAACAGCAGATGTCACACACCCACTGGCAGGTTAACATTGTAACAATTACATTACATTACAATCGTGTCAGAAGCATGTTAAACACTTTAAAAAATAGTAAGAAGAAAGGAACAATATTCATATACATGTTTAACATACATACATTCAATGTTAAAAAAGTTTAGATCAGAATCTGGCCAAGTCACGGGCATTTTCAGTCACTTCCATCAAGTCCTCCACACTGCACACCACTGGGTGTTGTCGGTCGATTGTTTGTAACAATATAGTAATGAAAAAATATTATAGAGAAAGTTTAAAGAATTTTTCAAGTGTCATGTGTCACATGGATGAAAGCCAAAGACATGTATGATTGTGCCATTTTATGGTTAAGGTGATCAAGAAATGATTGTGAAACTACACATATCCTGTGAAATCTTCTCTTTAAAGAATACTTTACTTTAGCTGGTGATGCTTAAAAACAACATCAGATTTATTTGGAATCTCTGTTGAATGTAATGTGAACTAAACTTACTAATGTTCTATGCCAAGTTTTACGTTCATTGTTTGATATGAAGTGATCTGAGATGTACAGTAAGAATATACATACAAACAATATTTTTATTTATTCTTATTTTTTTATTTCTTATTTACATATTTTGATATTTACATATTTTTTATTTCTTATTTACATATAAAAATATGACAATATTTTTATTTCTTATTTACAAAGAAAATTCCATTTACAATATATAATATATCGGTGGTACAATTAAGTAATTTATTAATATAATTTACTTAACCAAATCCATAGTAGTAGCAAGTTAAAAAAGTATAATAATAAACTGTATTGTCAAAAAAAGCAGTTGCAAACTGCGTTTGACTATGTGGGGGGCAATAAACTAAGTTATTCTCCGGAGACAAACAAGGGACCATCCCATCAATTCTGATCAAGGGCCCATGGGCAGTGGCGGATTTAATATTTAATAAATACCTACTGTTATCCATTTTTTATTCAGAATAAATTGTAGATATTAGTGCAGTAAAAATTTGAGATTAATAAAACAAAAGTATTAATGACATTCCCACCCAAGGAAAATCTGCCACCACCCGGAGTAAAACCTGGGTCAGGATGGGGCTACAGAGATAATGTACACAACTGTGCCAAGGTTGTGTACAGCTAGAAATAAACTATTAAAAAAACAAAAAGGAGCAAAATCTACATGCATGAAAATGGAATTCAATCTGTATCTAGAGTACTAAAACAATGGCATGATAAAGTATGAGACATTGACATCATCTGAAGTCATGTGGAAAACAATATTTATTAGGAAATTGAAACTGTTATTAACTTCTTCTATTAAAATCTGTAAATTCTTTCACATTGTAGAAACAATAGCACATTAAAAAGCTTTTAACTGCGGATTTAAAGAGATTGAATTTATTTATATCTTTTAGATTTTTGGGAAGGGAATTATAGAAAATTATTCCTGAAATATAAGGGCCTCTTTGGCAAAGAGTTGTTGACTCACCAGGACAATGAATATTAGCCCTATTACGAGTGTTGTGTTTGTGAACTATTCTACTTCTTCTAAAGCAGGAGTGGGATTTTAATAGTTCTGTCTTAACAAACATGACTACTTCATAAATGTATATGCAAGGGAGAGGGAGAATATTTAATTCTCTAAATAAAGGTTTACATGAATTTTGGGGGTGAGATTTACATATAATCCGAACTATTCTCTATAAAATATATGTAATTCCAATCTTTTACGGATCATCAAAAATGACATCATTATTTCTTTATTTACTTAAGTAATGATATTCACATGTCTTATACCTAAATAGATGTTTATCCAGACCATTAAGAAATAATACTTTCATATACTGTATATGTAATGTTTATACATTTATAATTATTATAATGTATATTACTCTTATTATACAAGCAATAATTGTATAATTATTATGAGATTTTGCCAAGACTTGGTATGTAGGTGGTTTGAATATTAGCATACAAGGATTTCAGCTCCATCTGATAATTGATCACAGCAATGATCTGTCTATGATCAATCTATTATTCACATCCCACAATTTAATAGGAACAAAGAAATCACCCTATTGGTTGGTCACAGAATACGTCCAGGAACAGATATTGTAATTCATGAGAAACATTTTGAGGAATAAATATAGTTATTTAAAATTGTATACAAGTGAAACACATCTTGATGTGCTTGCATCCATAATATTATGGAAAAGCAAAGTAAATGGGTTGTCAAACAGGAATTTGTAATGTATGGTAATGTAGATTACTTTTGAGTCTTTTTGTTGCAATTTCATATGTACTCTTTTTAACAACTAGAGTCTTGCAAATGCTTAACTCCTCGTAACTCCTGTTTCAGTTGGAGAAGGAAGAGTTGAAAGCTCATGCAGCCCAGCTCCTGCAGTTGTCCACAAGTGTTGGAGGATCCGCGAGATCCAATGCTGACAATGTAAGTAGTGGTGAGGCAGAAAATGTGGCAGCCCTGCGTCAGCGAGTGACATCCTTGGAAGCCTCCCTAGTATCAGAGAAAGCAGAACGCGTGTCAATGGAGGCAACATTAAAAGAAGAGCAGCACCAATTGGTGCAATTGAGAATGAGGAACCAAGAAATGAAAGTTCAACAAGAAGAGATGGAAAAATGTCTGCAGGTACACAATAATTGTTTCTCTGCTAAGGGCATTCAACAACTTGTTAAGTTTCCTGAAATTGAGTTATGAATATAGTGTTGCAATTCTCAGAGTCCTCTTTCGAGAGCTACACCGCATGAAGGATACAGCCCAAGGAACCCCCAATTCCTCTGCCAAAATTATACTGCAAAATAAAGTATTACCATGGTTAAATTTATATAAATGATTGTTGATTGAATGTGTATATCAATGGTTGAGATGGCACTTAGATTTTATTAATGTTTGATAATTAATTTTTCAATGATGATAAAATCTAAGCCTTTGTAAGCATTCACACCTCGGAATCTCAAAATACTGACTACATCCTTGTTGCACAATGTTTGGGTTGCTTAGGTGTCATTCTAAAGATTCTAAAATGTTTCTGAGATGTATAGTGTTGGAGATGATAATCACCCTTAAAAACCACTCTGCAGAAGATTTGGGGAAGTACGGCATAGGCGGCACACTTATATGAAAATAATATTGTGTGTCTAGTTTTATTTCCATTTAACAGTAGACATGTTTATTATTTTCTTTATTTCAGTCTGAGAGATTATCTGCTGCAACTGCAAAAATATATCAGAAGGAAGCAGAAGATATGAGAACTTTAAACCAGAAACTTGAATCAAAGTATCAAGTGCTTGAAGAAATGCTGAAGGTAAGTGTTTTGTGAGATAATATTTTCTGGACTAATTTTTCAAAACTTAAGAAACCATAATACAAATGATGTTTAATTGGTAAAAAAAAATTATTTTAATTGTTAAATTCAAAGATTCATGGTAATTTACACTACACATGAGTTCTTACATCAGTCCATCCTCATTTAGCATTAGAATGAATTTATATAAGATGTATTTTTCACAATTAAAATCTTCATTTAGAAATCTTTTCTTCTATTCATAAACTAACACTAAGGACATACATTCATTAAGCTAATTGTGCTTCAAGCATTTTAATGTTAACTTGAAACATGTCAAAAAATTTCTTATGAGGTTATGGTAAATTTCATATACATTATGTGGATTATCTACATGTTGTGAGTTTTTACTTGTGGTACTGTAATATTTTAATTTAGATGTCATTCACATGTATGAAGGGGAGATGTTAAAGTTGAAGGAAGCTTTGTGGGAAGTAGTAAGTCACTATTTTCTATTACTAGAATATGTAGTTTTCATCACTGGAAGTTTCATGTTTACAGGAATCCAAAAAGCCTTGTCAGCGATGTCTTCTTCTGGAAAAGGAACTCAAGGTGAAATATGAACTTCTCTTTATTTGTATTATCAGTTTTATTTATGCAAGAGATTTCATGGGCAAGAGATGATCATGAAATTTGTTTCTTAAGATGAAAACTGATAGTATGTTTTGAGCTACTTATTCATTATAATTTTTGTGACTGATAAGTAAATATAAAAAAAAGAGGTAGAAATAGTAATAAAAGGAAGTTGTTTTACTCTGAAAATTCAAACAAGAACAAGACAAGCAAATGAAATCTGTCTTCAAACATGAGTTCATAGGACAAACTTATGACTTAGCATTTATAGATTTTCACTCCTACATGGAAACATAAGTATGGGGCTGCAATATTTTACTGTTTCTAGCATACCTGCTCTCCAGCAAGACTCCGTGCCACTTATCTAGTATAAAATTACCTAGTTAAAATTTACAATAGAAGGAACACCAAAAGTAAAATTTAGCTGAAAACACGAATTACTTCTAAAATGTAATTTTTTAAGGGTTAATTATGAAAACTGCAATTTAAGTTAATGCTGTATGGGAAGGAATGTCTTAGATTGCAGTTTCAAGATGTTAATTTGAAGAAATTGTTGGGTGAAGGGACCCGCATTCTTTGGTATTTTTCTACATGGGCCCCTTCCAAAATCAAATTCTGAATCTGCCCCTGTTTATAAATTGAGTAGTTATTAACCCCTTTAATTTAAATTACCATTGGTTATTGAGTTATGGTCGTTGTTATGTGATTCTCTTGAGAAGCTTCACGTAATTATGTTTTCATGATATATGAAATTAAATTAATCATATTTTTTCCACACAACTTCACTCAACTTGCATTTAGGTTGGAATTATACCTTGATCTGAGTCATGTTTGTCTGAAGATGGGAGGAAGGTCTCCTAAAAACGTGTTTCGAACCGTAAGGTAAATTAAGTGAAGTTACCTGGAAAAAACACAATGTTATTTATTATTGTATTATGTTTCTGTGAAAGTTTGAAAAACATTCATAAATGTCCTTTATGTGGTCATATGCAGTGAGTAACTGCTTTTTTAGACAAAAAAATATTTATTCATTTAAACATATTTCCTTCCTTAGATCTTGTATATTTTACTTAAGATCTTACATCCAGAGACATAACTATTCAAGTCAAGACCCCCCAGGCAAAATGTAGTTCGGGGCCCCTTAGTGGCCATAGTTTCAGTATTTTAATATAGTTAAATTTAGAAATAATTTTATAAATTTTGATGTAAAAATACATATCTTAATAATGTTTACATAATTATAATTTAACAATATTTGCATTTTGAATTTCTAGGTCATGAAAACCATTACAATTGTTTATAATAATAATTTTAAAAAAATTGTATCTAATGAAAAAAGTTTGTTGATTAATTATGACTTGATTTTGTAAAATAATGTATTTTAATACTAAAAATTCATTTGTTTGAATAATAAATATTTCTTCACAAATGGTTAAAAACCATGAACAAGGCCTCATATCACTGTCAGAGGTAGGGGACCCCATCTGCTGGGGGCCCCAGGCAATGTCTGGGGGTACAGAGTGCTAGTTACACCACTGCTTACATCTTATGTTAGTATCTAACCATGATGCATTCTTATTTTACCCTTAGTGGATAAGTAGTATCTATTCTATATGCTGCATAGTCATGGTATGCCTTAAGATTGTGGCTATCCGGAATTTTAGTTACATACATGGTGGTCTTAAATACGAGGTACCAGGTGATTTGGAAGGTATTGGATTCCATAAAAATTTATATTTTTTTATTATGCAATGCAAACATGTGCCTTTGTGCAGAACATAATTTACTTTTCTATTAAATAGAATGTAAATAAACAATTTAACTGTTTAAAAAAATTTAACCCTATTTTTTCTGGGTGGTTGGGGAGGGGAGTTGTGGAAGTGGGGAATGAGTCCAAATGTCTTGCAAAAATCTACTGCAGCCTTAACATGTGATACCAGATGTTAAATGTTTAAGACCTAAGGAGAAAAAAATATTGTTTAAACCGTGTTCTTTTACTCATAAATTATTATCCTTAACTCAACAATTTATCATGATTCCTATTTATCTCTTATATTTTTAAGTTTGAAATATATTACCATCCTTATTTTCATTTTTAGGAAAGTAAAGAGCCTTGTAGAAGATGCCTCCAACTGGAAAAGGAACTTCAGGTACTTATTCTTTTATTAGAAGTTATGTAGTAGATTCTTTTATAAGTCATGTGTAGCTAATTTTTCATGAGTTTTCAAAATCGAACATCATAACTCGACATTGATTGGGTGTAATGGATACTTTTATCACAATTTATCAATTTTGTTCATCAGTTAGATTAATTGTGGAGTAATAATTTTCAGACTGTCTCATCTCACTTTTAACACTCTACTGATGTAGCACTTGGATCAGTAAGCATTTATTGTATATTTTTGTCTATTGAAAAACTAATGATGCCCTCTTTGAGTATAAATATGAACAAATTTTGAATAGTCTCATTTGTGTTTATTTTTATAGAGTCATATTTCCAAGGGAAATGGATTGGTTCAAACACAGAGCCTACCTTTAGTGAGTAGTTCTTGCATATATTCCTTAACAATCATCTTAGTAATATATTGCAACATATTGTGTATAAATGGTATGTTACTTTCTACATCAGATTATAAAATGAACTTTTTGATGTGGTCAATATTTTATTGTGATGATATGCAGTTCCCAAGGTTATATCTGGCTTCTCTATCTTATTTCTCATCAATCATTTCATGTGAATACTGACAAAACAGGATCTATGACTATTCACAATTTTTTAATAAAACATGTTCCCCTATTATGACTTTGGATAAATGAAACTCCATTGTATGTTGAGGTTCAATATTATTGTATTAAAGTTAAAGTATAAAGTAGGTGTAGAACCCAGTATAGAACAATCTACCAAAGAAACAACATTCTGAAAGGGAAATATCAAATTAATAATCCAAAATCCTAATGATGCAAATTGTTCTGAATTCCAGTTAACAAACAGTGACATTTGCAGGAATGGGGTCTTGAGCCTCAGAAATTGCCTTGGTGAGAGGATAGGTGCTTGAGTCTTAACATTCAATATATTATTGTACTCTACTATAACAGTTAAAGATTTAGGACTAATTCCTGTTAATTGTGGTAACTTATTGGTAAGCTTCTTAATTTCATTGTATTTTAAATTTCATTATTAAACTTTTTTAATTGAATTCTTGGTGGAGGTAGGGGCTCGAGTCTCCTTAGGCTCAACACCCTCCTTCCTCCTGCACATGCCACTGTATCTATTTTACAATAATATTTTTTCTCATTGATGTTGATTTGGTGAATAGTATTCAAAGGACTAAAATGATGTTTAATTAATTATATGTAGGTCAATATGAATTTGAAAAGTTTTATTGTAGTGTACCTTGTTATATTATGTATTGTAATGACACTGCAGATATTTTTAAATTGATTCTAAGTAACATCTAATGTGTGTATAATAAAGAACAGTGTCTGCTTAATTGCTTGTAATTCAAATTCAGATATAACTAAAGTAAATAAATTTCTTTTCTCTACAGAAAGTCAGTGAAGACTCTGAACTTCCCGCTTCAAACATGCACATGTCTGGAAGAGGAGATGCACCTGTGAGGCGATATCCGACTTTGGAACAATCAAGAGCTGTTTTAGGTTTACCAAAACGAAACTCAAGTTCACATGCCTCTGTGGAGACGAGTATGGATACAGTTATATCTCCTCGGTAAGACAGTGCAAACAAAACATTTTCTATTCCTTTCTCATAAGTGAAGGAGAGCACGTTAGAAATGGAATAAAGATATTTTCATGCATTCTGGTTCAGTTGTCATTTGTGGGAAGGCCAAGAAGATTTAGGGAACCTGGGGCAAATTTTGAATTGGGATCCCTTCCTGCCTCCTGCCCCTTCTCTTAACTATTCTACCTTCCCGACCAATCAGTAGGCCTATATACTAATAAATAAATAAAAATATTTCAATACTTCGTTTAACATACACTTTTAGAAGACCTATCGTACTACAGCAGCTCATAAAAAGTCATACAATGTACCAATGACCTTGACTTAAACTTTCAACCATTGTTTGAAAAAAGTCCCAATTATTTGAGAAAAATACATGATGTTGCAATACAATAAAGCATGAAAGTTTGAGAGTACCAAAATAATAAACTGGGACCATAGAGGAGTTAGAGCAAGAGGTTATTTAAAAGATAAAGCAATGGTGTAAGGATGGATCGTAGAAAAATGTCTTCTGTTGGTTTACATTTTCTGTAAACTATATAGATCTATATAGATAAGTAATTATAACAATCAATAATATTGAAAATTTATTTCTGCTTTCAAGTGTCTGTGATACCTACAATCAAAGTCATGCAACTTTACTGAAAATAATGCAATATGGCTGTCTAACATGAATTGCCAACTTTTACAAATTTAAGTAATATCTGATTAAATGTTAATAATAGTCACAATAGTGATTATTTTCTGTAATAAATACCAGTTAATAACACATCAAACTAAGCCACAAGGTAAAATTCATTCCTCATGCTCGATGCAGAAGGAACAGAATAGCACCCTAAGAGAAAGTCAATTGAAGTGATGGCCGATGTTTGGTGGTAGATTTAACTGTAAAGAACTTTGAAAAATCTGCCAACATAACATGAGGTATATTTACCCTTATTCTTATGGATGACGGTGAATTAAAGGCATTGGCTACATTGTGAATAAGCCCTGTACCAACATCAAACCAGTTAGATAGGCACTAAATAAATAAATTAATAAATTATTTATTGTTGAGAGAGCAATTGTAAACTACGTATGGCCATATTAAGGACAATAAACTAATTTACTACCACTAATTAACATTAAACTAGTAAACACAGTATTTTCCTGTTCATGTTCTTATTTCTTGGGTTACATTTTCTTAGAGTAAAGTTACATGGCTTTCAGTTTAGTTGCAGCAATGGATGTGTCATCAACAGGGCTCAGATTTTGCATGTATTGCATATTTTTTTCCTGATTTTCTATGGTTTTTAGATATCAATTTCTAGCATTGTGGGACAATTTGTATTAAAATTTAATAGTGCATATATATGCATATTTTTCAAGATTTTTATTGAATATAAATGCATATTTGTGAAGATTTTTGTTTGAACTCAGTAATTTTTAGGTTAAATTACTTTAACAAGCTATTAACACATTTCTTATTTAAATGTAGCTTATAATGAATAAATGAGCTCAGTGGTATTATTCAACTAACCCAATTTACTCGTGCACTTCTTTGGTAGATACGTATATAACTTTGTTTTTTAAAGTGCATATTTTGGACTTAATTAGCATATATTTTGACCTTTTTTAGTGCACATTTTCCAATTTTTTGATGCACATCAATCCAAGTCCTGGTCATTAAGCACTTAAATTTCATTTGCATATTTGTGGAATATTTTGGTTGTTTCAGTTCGGAAGAAGGGCAAGGGGATCATCCCAGAAAAACTTCACCTTCCCAAATGCAGGCAAGCTTATTCAAGCATTCTTTTATGTTATTTGTACTGTAATATGTAGGATGCTTGACATCTTGAAAAGCATAACAAATTCTCGTTGTTTGATTTCATTTATTTTTATCATGTAAATAAATAAACTTTACCAGTTGCAAACTGTGTATTTCCATGAGGGAGATAATAAACTAGATTACTCTCTGAGAACGAGCAAGAGACCGTCCCGTCAATTCTAATAAAGTGCCCAAAGACAATGGCAGATTTAATGCTTATAATTTTTTTAAAATACAGAGTTATGTATTTATTATTCCAAAATGAATTGTAGATACAATGTGGAGTGAAAATTTGAGATTAATAATGACAAAAATATTAAATGACATTCCCACATATGGAAATTCCACCACTACCTAGAGGAAAACTGGAGAAAAACCTGGGCCAGGATGGGGCTGCAGTGCCAAGGTTATGTACATAATGTGCCAAAGTATAAGAGAAATTAACATAAATTACATCATCTGAAATCATATGGAATACAATATTTAGTGGTAAATTAAATCTCTCATTAACTTCTTTTAGTAAAATCAGTAATGTCTTTCACAGTATAGAAGCAATAGAGCATTAGAAATATTTTAACTGCAGATTTGAAGGGATTCAATTTATTAATATTTTTTATATTTTTTGGAAGGGAATTATTCAAAATTATTTTTGAATATGGCCTTTTTTGACAAAGAGGGATTCGTTTTCATGTTTATTTATTTTCTTTTGATACATTTTACAATATTACTATTCTTAGAAGTTGCTTTTATGTGCTTTTATATTTTCCTTAAATGACTATAGGTCAGTGTTAAAATTTTTAATGTTGCTTACCAGGTTAGGTCTGATGTTCCACTTCTCACTCCATCGGTATCTGCTTCTTCTCTCCCTGGTTCATCACTTCCAATTTCAGCCTTCCTGTCTTTGTACAATAATGGTGAAAGGTACATATATTTATAAATTTCTTTTCAATTTAAGAAAACTAATAACTAATGTGGTAACTTTCTTAAGTGAAAATAGCAGTGAGTCAGCAATCGAACCCAGGACTCCTGCTTTGATTGCAGGTATGTTTACCACTACACCATCTGTTCACCTTCCACAACTGTACACCATTTTCACCCAGCCCTAAACCCCAGAAGACCTGAGACACATCACCAAACGTTTGATAAGTATAAGTGAACCAGGTGGCACACTATGCTCTGTGCGCTTAAGTATCAGTTTCGCACTTACCTACGTTGGTTATGCATATATTTCTTCCGTGCACCTACACGTGGAGCAAATATGTGATAACTTTGTCAGGTGAAAATGACGATGAGCTGGGAATCGAACCCAGTACTCCTGCTGAGTCTGGGTGGAAATGTTGAACAGTTGTGGAAGCCGAACAAGTGGTGTAGTGTTTAACACCTCTGTGATCTGCATCTATTACAAAAATATTAAATGAGTAACAAAATAAAATTGAGAACACTAAATGTCATGTTATATGAGCCTATATTAATATATATATCTGTATTTCTCCATTCTAGTATACAAGGAGAAAGCTGTGACAATGCTGTTACCAATATGGCCCAACTACTGAGTTCAAGAGATGTAAGTTAAGTTATTATATTGAAATATTTAGTAAAGAAAAAAATATATTCCTTGAGATAAGTACTTTTTTGTCTCGGTGTAGCTTTTTGAATAGGATCGATGTCAGAGATATACTTCTTGAGTAATTTGAGTTATGAAGTTGTGGATCCAGGATGTTTCTGGGCGGGGGTGACAATTTTCTTCCCTGTATGGGCAAATGAGGGCTTCTCACCCGCACAGTAAAAATTCTTGGATACTGTTTAACTACAAGTTATTCTAAAAGAACTACAAGTTCTTTTGGAGGAAAATCAATAAAGTTATAATATTAAGAAAGAGTAAATATAATAAAATAAACATTACATATTGTTTCAGTTTGATGAGGGAGGGGTGATCCATCTGGTTACACCTATGAATTAAGTTTTCACTAAAGCTCAAAAGAGAATCCATACTAATATATAAATGTGTAATGTGGTAGCGTGTCTGTCTGCTTGCTACCTGATCACAACTAAACCACTGCACCAATCGAGATGAAATTTAACAAGGAGGTAGTTTACATGTCCAGGATGAACATAGGCTAACTTTTATTTTTAAAATATGTGATAAGAAAGATAGGAATGGTATTTTCACAATAAATGTCGATAAGATCGGGAGAAAAGAGAGTTATATTCGTTTACGCTGCCTAAATTTATAGATAGATGACTACATTTTATGCATTTAACAAAGATAAAAAAGTCTTTAAATCGTAAAATTTTGATGAATAGTTTAGATTTTACAAGAATTTGAATGAAATGGTGCAGGCACGTCATACCTCGAAAGCGAATATTTGACCGGTGTGGCTCTCGCGAGATGGTGTAGTGCATACACTCAAGTTTTGTATTAAATTTGTATTATTATGAATTTGAAAAATTAGGATGTTGTACATGTTTTTAAATACCAGTAAGTAAAAGTATTTTGATCTTACAATATAGGTAGAATTAATTTTTTCCCAAGTAAAGGAAGATTAGTTAAAAAGAAAAATCCCAGGCAATGCTGGGTTACCAGCTAGTTCTAAATAAAGACTAAATAGAGTCAAGATATATAAAAATCAAACACCCAACACTTGACTCATTTGTAAACAGTACATTGTTAGATAAATACACCAAGTTTAACTTAGTAATATTGTAGTATTGCCATTATGTAATAGTAATAATTTTGAAATCTTAAGCAACTTTACATTCTTTTTGTAGGATTTGAAATTAACATAACATCCCTGTAATAACCAAGTAATGGGCCCAGTACTTTAACCAATAAAGCTCTGAGAACACAGACTTGCTGTACCAGTGAATACTTCTAATATTCATCTTACAATATACTCTATATAAAAGATATGGAGTTGGTGTTTGATTTAATTAATATAATGGTGGTAATCTGCAAGAATTAAAGAGCAAATCTTTGGTTCTCTGACAGTTAAGTATTGGGTCCAGCAAGTCTAGGTATGCAGTTTTGAGGCCTGCTTAGGAAATAAAAAATCTTTCTGCACAAAATATAATACTTAAAAGAGAAATGAAAATACTCATAATATGGAACACAAAGATTTAAAATAAATATAATAAATATTGCATTTTTTAAAGTAATCTCAGTATTAATATTTCTTCAGTGATCACACTAATTTTCTTACATGGTCACTTGGTCATTATTCTCTTCCCTTGTCTGTCTAAAACTTACCCTAGAAAACATCACACTTTGCTTAACTTGTGCTATTGTTCCATGATTGTACTGTTTACATCAAAATAGAGTATTAAAAATTTATTTTGTGGGTTGTGTGCATGAGTTTTATGAATATTTTCCTGAACAGATTGAGTTACGATTGTAAGATTCTAAAGACAATATACATTGCACTAAACTTATGAATTTACACATTTGTTTCATTTATGTTTTTGAGTGAACTTGTTACCCACTTACAACAAAACAAGATTCAAATTATGAAAGAGAAAAGCAGCTAAATAGTGGTAGAGTTTGATTTTCAGTTGGTTTCAATTTATTCCATTTAGTTAAGACTCAAATTTGATTGCAGTGATGGTAGTTTCCAAAGCAAGGTAATTTTGAGTACTTAGTAAAAATGTTTGTACCTTGCCTGTATGATGCCAATTTCTTTTTACTTTCCAATTATTCAGTAAGTGTAAGAGTAGTATTGTAAATGGTCGAGAAAGAAATTTTGGGATTTCTTCAGATCTGTGCAAATTGGCTCCAGGAGAGTCTATTTTCAAAATTTTGCGATGTCCAATTTTGTATGTGTGTGTGTGTGTGTGTGTTTGAAGAATTTTTTTATCCGATAACTCACAAACAAATTTATGAATTCAAACCAAAGTAGAGAATTGACTTTGAATGCATTGGGTATAGAAGCCTATTCCTGGACATCTCATTCCAACTTCATTTTTACACTGTGCTCCACTTCCTGTTTCTTAACATTCAAAATTAAAAAAACAAACAAACAAATATAAACATTTTTATTGTACATCAAATTTGTGCGTATAGATTGCTAAACAGCATTTCATGCATTGCACCATTTTTTAGATACAGTGAAAACTTTTTGTGCAAAAAGAGTTATCTTGGTGGTTCCATTATTAGAATAACTTATGAGGCATATGTAAAGAGTTCAGGGTGGAAGATAATAATTCCTGCAATCTGTAGTTGAATGAGCAGATATGAATTTATGCAGCAAACTTTGGAAGGATAAATATTTTTAGACATATTAAACTGTTATATGTCATTGTGATTGATAATTATTCATGTTTTTCTTCTTTATCTGTAAATTGCCAACTTAGTTTCATTGCTATGTTGGCTGTTTACTGCTAGGACCTTTTTGGATAATTGGAAAGCTGATTTTTTACCTTTAGTGAACCTTTTTTTTTCTGTTGCAGCAAGAATCAATTGCAATGGATTCTTATGTAGATTCATCTACAGAAGTCCGGTTCTTGGAAAAGTCTCTTCAACTTGATAAATGTCGTGAAATGCTTCGGGTACAATATAATCTCAACAAACTTTACAAAAAAGAAGTAAGTTTTTTTCATTGAATTATTAATTCTACCAACAGTTTCCATAACTTTGAGAAATAGCTTCATGTTATCCAACCCTACTTTTTACTTTTTTAAGTTATGTTATCTTTTATTTAGTCATGAGAATCATTCTCCCGCTATTTGGACAAAGAAATATTTTCTTAGTTAATGGGTATCAAACATCAATTTTCTTTCCAAAATTTTATTTTACCCAAATGGTACAAATGATCAAAGATTATAGTGACAGGTAGAGGAAATTGGTAAGATCTATTTGTAGAAGTGGGTCATAAGCATGAGAAGTGAAGGTAGAAGTGGGTCATGAGTCAAAATTGGTTACATTTAAAGAAGACGGTAATAGCTAATATTATGATGATGCCTGTAAATGTTTAGAATTAAATCATGATATTGTAGTTACTGCTTGGTATTTTGATTGTATATGTAAAGAAGTCCTGTTTTTGGAGTAGAAACTCATAAAAAATCAACAGTTTTAGGACACATGTAACACCAAGATTTGTCAACGGAAAATACAATGCAGACAACATAATATAGACACGAATTTTATTTTACCGTGATTAGATGTGATGGGATTGTAGAAAATACTGGAGTAACAATGGTAGATATTATGAGTCACCTCATATTAGAAAATGTAAATTATAAGAAGAGATAAGATGTCTTTCATTGAAATATGTCTACTTTATCTACTGGAAACTTCTCGTTAGCTTTGAAAACCCTAAAATATTTGCCCACTCCAGGTTGCTCACATCAAATTGAACCCTTCAATTGTATGTGGCAAAGGAAAATCCTGCCAACCTTAGTAGATAGTAGCTTACTGCTAATCATTATCATAACTAAAAATAATGGATTCAAGCTTGGTAGGCAAGGTTAAGAAATTTGAGGGAATAGAACAGGTAAAAACAAACAAAAAAGAAATTTAACAGAGTTATTTTAAATTGTTGTGATTGAAAGCTGTCTGTTAAAAGGAGGGTCATTTTTATTAATTAATAAATATTTTATAAACAGTTGATATATGTTGAAAGGTGGAAAACATAACATTAATAATGGTATGAATTTACTGAAAAATGTTACTGGTCATATTGAACTGCTGACTTGTGAGCAAATATTTCTTCATCTATTTAAGAATCCATTGTTGCACTTCAAGGATCCCTTGCAGAACTGTATGATTTCTATCCATTTTTGCCATTGGAGGAGCACCAGAACATCAGTTGATAGCCTCCCAGGGGACTTACAACTAGTAAGTGTGTGTTTGGCAAACATGGTGCCCCGAGCTAAGTCTGGCATTGCTTCCTCTTACTTGTGCTAGGCTCCTTCCTTTCTCTTTTCTGACCTTCCTTGGTCACCTCTTGTTCTTTTCAATCCCGACGCTATTAAGGCTAGGGTATCTTTCATTTTCCTCATTTTTTGTCCTACCCCTCATTTTTTGTCCCCCCTCATGTTATGTCCCCCCCTCCATTTGATGTATGTTGTAGATCAGGAGGGTTTTTTAGTGGGTAGGGTTGAATCATTCGATGAGTCCTGTTACGCGGGGAGTCATGTTGGCTCTCCCTAGTGCGTAACTGCATTTTCCCTAACAACAATAAACTAATTTATTCTCATGGGGCAAGCAAGGTACCATTCCTTCAATTCAAATCAAGACCCTATGATAGTGTCGGATTAAACATTTCTGCTCCTCCAGGTTAAATTGTGATATGCAATCCTCTAAAATGATACCCGAGACTGTTTGTTTATTATGATAAGAACACAACATTTTGTCAACAGATTTGTGACTTAAACAGATTTTCATCAATGATGATAATACATTAACATGAATAAGTGGCATTCAGTTCCAAAAAAAGTGTCAGCATTTAGTATTCCAGAATTACTGATGTGGTTTAGTATTAAGCTGCGAAATTCATGCATGTCTTTAACTTCCAATAATACTCATTTCCATGAATATTTCTCATAAGTATGAGAAACTCGTTCTCTACAAACACTAGTCCTATAAAAGTCTAACTGTCCCAATAGAAGCCCTAAGGCGAACCCATATGGGGGGTTCACAGAAGGTAGAGCTCTGCAATTCCTTTTCCTCAGCACAAAGAGACGTGACCAGCATCTTGCTCCGACCAGTATGTCCCCAAAGAAAGACTCCATACTCATTTTTAGCAGGCTGAACAGTCTGACACCAACTAGCTGCAATAATATCATTTCGTCACTCAGTGATTCGCCATGTCTCAATTTATGGTAAATGTCAGCTGCTGAAAAAGAATAACCTATCTTTCTTGTGAGATTTTATTAGTTAAATAATTCAAAAATTTATTAAATTTATGTCTATAAGGGGGACTTACATTAGTAAATTAATCAAATAGAATAATGTTTATTTTTTGAGATATTACTGATTCAGCAGCAATATGTAATTTTAATTCTTAGTTACACTAGGTCACCTAGATAATTTACACCTTGCAGTTTGTCTTACACAAATTAATATGGCACAATATATCATTCTATTTATCATGCTTTTGTTAGAAATATCCGTGGAATGATGTTGTGACACACTTCATGAAAATAGCATTTATTTTTGCTCCTTCATATCTCATAAATCAATCAATCTCAAAAATAGAAGGTTCAATGAGGAACTACTGGAAATAGTTTTCAGATTAATATTTCACATTCCACGAAGTGATATTATCGGTCATTTTTGCCATGTCGTTGATAAAAGCAAATATTGGTTATTGGCTGTAGTTAAGTATTAATAATAATAATAATAATAATAATAATAATAATAATAATAATAATAATAAATTTATTGTCAAAAAAAAACAAAAAAAAAAAAGTACAAACTGCGTATGACCACGTGATGGACAATAAACTAATTTACTCTCCGGAAGCAAGCAAGGGACCATCCCATCAATTCCGATCAATGGCCCTAAAGCGGAGGCGGATTCAAAAAAATTCAGCATAAGTTCCTAGATAAGATAAAAAGTTAGCTGCGAGTTATAATACATATATAATGTCAATATGTTTGTAATTTAACNTAACATCTTAGGAAAGTTGAAACAACCAAAACAATAGAAAAAGTATACAGGAGCTCAATAAAAAATACCATATTGTATTGGTAAGCCTTATCTAATACTCCAATGAATTTTTAAGTCAAGACTGTTTATTCAGGGAAGATGACAATTTTTTCTCCTGTTCCACTAACAAATTTATTATTATAGACCTCCGATTTCTAATAGTAGTGGAGTGCACAACAAAAATCGTAGAAAAAAACATTTAAACCATTGGATTTGTCATTTTGTTCTGTTTATGCTGAAGTGAAAAATTTGGTTTTCTGAATAAATATATTTTTTAAATCTGAAATGTTTGAAAAACATGTTATATTTTTACATTTTTGCTGATACATCTACTTTTAATTTTTTATAAAATAAACTAAAAGTGTCAAAAATTCTTATTGAGCAAATGATCAATGTTGGGTTTGTGACAACATACAATAATTTCAAACTTCTATTTGCTAATTATAATAAGTTTTTAAATTTTTTGAAAGACTCTGCAAAAACACCTGACACATTATTAAGCAATAAATACTGTCGCACTCAGAAGAATGCCATGATCTCTTTATAATTGAATTAAAACATTTAAGACTTTATTCTGCCTTGAGCAAGTGATGAATAAATTCATGTTTTGAATAATCGGCCAGCGATGGAATACTTTCACGCATTGTTGCCGATGCCGTCCGTATTCAGCAAACAGACAGGTCTCCACTGCTAACGAAGACATACCGGTCAGCGAGTGATACACGCAGCAACAATGCGCATGACTAGCCGCCAAAAACCGTAAAACGATTTTAACCCAGGTTTTCTAACATTTCATGAATTTAAAAAAATATTATTCATTCACAAAATCAAATTTTTCACTTAAGTATATGGAGAACAAAATGACAATTCCAATAGTGTGAACTGTGTTTTCTACAATTTTTGTTGTTTTCTCCACAGCTATTAGACATCAGGAGCCTATTAAAAAAAAGTGAGAGTAAGTAGTGCTTAAATATCTTAACTTTACATCCTTGTTGCACATGGATTCTCGGTTACATGTTGTGTATTGTTTTTTTTTTTCAGATTGATAACATTGCTAAAGATGTTTCTCATCGAAATATAAAGAATATGAATGGAAAGAACAAACGATGACTGTGTTTTCAAAGTGCTCTACTTTTATAGTTTATCTAAGAAGTATTTTGGTTGTGTTTTGATTCTTATAATGCTGTGATAGTTTTGTTATTATGGCTGGGATATCTAAACAACTGTCCTTCAGTTGCAATCATTTTATTGTATTTGAGTAACATATTTTTATACTATTGTAATAATTTATGATGTGTACTATAAACTATGAACAAGAACTTAGAATTTTAGAATTGGATATGTATATTGGTAGCTTTTTGATAAAGTATAATATTATATTATAGCTGTAATATGTGGCAATTATAATAAACTTTTGAATGTTTTAACTGTGTTGTCTTCTTTATAAATGAATATGGGTTCATAAAATGAATATAATATTTGGAATGTAATGTATTGGAGTTAAGTGAAGATATACAATCAAATTAGTAAAAGGAAATTTACGTAAGAAAGTTTATAGGCATACTTAAAGATTAATTGTAGAACAAAATAAATATTAATTCTAAATAAAATAAAACATATGACCTTCTTTGAATGATACCCACATTTCTTGTATTTTCTCAATACTATTTAAATATTATGTATCATCCAAAGTTTTTTTTTTCTTGGTGCTTTAGGACTCGTCAACATCAAGGTCATTAGAACCCTTTCATCCAAAGTAGAATGAATAATATTTTACTTTTGCAGAAGATGGATGTAATATTTATTCTGTCTAAATTAAAATAGTCATAATTAACAGTAATGAATGAATGAATGTGGGTGAATTGAACTCTATGAATCATTAAGCATAACATTCAAATTTAAACCAATAATTTAAAAATGGATTGTATGACAAGATTTCTCTAAATTTCTGATGATTTTGTTTAATAATTAAATAAATTCCCTGTAAAGACGAAGCAAATTTCGTGTTGTTCCTTTCTTTATGAAATTACTGACACCAGCGATAATTTTTGAAATTAATTCCAATACTTGCAAATTTTATTTAAAAACCGTACCTTGAGAGGCTTATCCACTATAGGCCAAGGTTTAATATTCAATAAAACTCCTACAATATTCAAATTTTATTAGACGATTGAGAGGTAATTCTTTCCTAAAATAAGAGTGCTCCCTAACAAAAATGCCAACAGAAAAATCAACAAGTGAATGCAACAATAAAAAATAAAATTCCAATGCAAAAGTTTATAAGTCTTAAAGTAAAAGATGTTGAAAAGGATTGTACATGTAAAAATTAAATGTGCTCTAATTATAAAATTGTAATATAAAATGTCATACAAAAAAACAAACAATGCATTATCTCTCAAACAACAAGAAATATCCCCCAGGGGACTTACATCTAGTAAGTACGTGTTTGGCGAACACGGGGCCTCGAGCTGAGTCTGGCATTACTATCACTTACTTGTGCCATGCTCCTTCCTTTCTCTTTTCTGACCTCTCTTGGTCACCTCTTGTTCTTTTCGATCCCGACGCTATTAGGGCTAGGGCATCTTTCATTTTCCTCTTTCCTCTTCTTTTAAAAAAAAATGTTTTTAGTAAAGTCTTGAGATATGTTGGGGTTTCAGTTTTGAGTTGTAATTCAGGAGGGTTTTTAGTGGGTATGGCTGAGTCATTCGGCGAGTCCCACACGCGGGGAGAGTCATGTTGGCTCTCCCTAGTGCGTAACTGCATTTTCCCTACCTGTACAAGTTTTAAGGGCTCTAATGACCTTTGATGTTGACGAGCCCTAAAGCCC
>NNCF01127911.1:0-13907 GCA_002313205.1 Laupala kohalensis
AGATCGTCTTCGTACTGGTACGACGATGTAACTTCCCAACAGTTACAGATGTGAAGGTTATACCTTCAGATTGCGTTGGTTCCCAACACAAGCTACTCACTGCAAACCTGAAGATCAGCAAACGCAGGATAGATGGATATACAAGAGGTCCAGCAAAGTAAAGTGATGGAAAGTACAGGACCAGAAATCAGCATTGGTTTATCAGTATCACATTCCCTTCCGTGTATTCCAATTCCATCGACATCGTATGGACTAATCTCTGTGAGTCAGTGACTACTGCCGCAGCAGAAACACAAAACCAGGGCGACGTCGAATTGACAAGCAGACACGGATGGCTATGGACTGACTGCTCAGGTGCTCAAGAAAAAGTCCATGATAAGAAGAAAGCACACAAAAACTGTCTTGCTCTAAAGACAGATGAGAACAAAGAAAGATACGTCATTGCTAAACGAGATGCAAAGAAAGCCGTCGCCGAAGCAAGAGCCAACCCCTACAAGAACCTCTACTTCAAGCTGGACACCAAAGAAGACGAAAAAGATATATACCGTCTATCCAATGCCGGAGCAAGATCTGATCTGCAAGGGATGTGTGTGCATGAAGAGCAAGGAGGGTTGAAGACTACAGAGCAAACATCAGATTCTCAAGCGCTGGCAACAGCATTTTGAGGAGATCTCAAACATAGAGTTTCCGCATCCACCAATACCAGAAGGTATTCCAACTGAAGGGCCTATCCCCCAAATCACTGCAGAGGAAGTTGCCACTGTCCTAAAAAGTATGTAAAACCAAAAATCTCCTAGACCAGACAGCCTCCCACCTCACTTATGGAAACTACAGGAATTGCAATCCACTGCAAGTGATTGGTTTGTTACATTTTTCAATGCCATATTGGAACCGGGCCACATCCCTACTAACTGGGCTACAAGCATCACAGTACCGATTTTCAAGAATAAAGGAGACCCAGCAGAATGCTCTAATTATCGCCCGGTACGTCTTCTCTTACATAAAATTAAGATCTTCGAGAGAATTCTTGATCGACATCTACGTGAAATCACCAAAATCAACTCCAACCAATGTGGATTTGTCAAAGACGTTAGAACTACTGACGCCATCTTCGGCGCTCGATTACTCATGGATATGCATCGTGAGAAGAGAAAACCGCTGCATATTTCCTTTCTTGACCTTGAAAAGGCCTTCGACCATGTTCCACAAGAGTTCGCGCTCCGCAAATATGGTGTGCCAGAGTCATTTGTGAATGGCGTCAAGATGTTATATACGAACACCAGCAGTCGAGTAAGTTGTGCGGCCGGCATCTCGGTAAAACTTCTCTATAAATGTCGGCGTCCACCAGGGTTCAGCACTGTCACATCCCTTCTTGTGCTTGTCATGGACACTATCATACGTGACCTGCAACGGAACGTCCCTTGGACCCTTCTACATGCAGATGATGTAAGGGTAGTAGATGTCACAAAAGAGAAACTCCAACGTCAAGTTGAAGACTGGAATAACTCTGGCCTCTCCCAGTATGACCTACGCCTGAACGTGAAAAAGACGGAATATCTGGAGTTGAACCCAAGAGACGCCGCCACCATACAAGTGGCTTGAGAAAATTTAGTCAAGACAGGATGCTTCAAGTACCTCGGGTCTCGTCTGCAGAGCGATGGCGATTTCAGAGATGAAGTAAGAGTCAGGGTAAACGCAACCTGGTTGCGGTGGAAGGAGGTCACCGGTGTACTTTGTGGCAAAAGAATGCCACTTCATCTCAAATCCAAGATCTATCGAACAGAGGTTCGGCCAGTTGCGCTGTACAGAGCCGAATGTCGAGCATCCGAAAAACTTTCTGAACGTCAACTACACGCCATGGAAATGAGAATGCTTCGTTGGACTATGAGCATCTTGTTTATTGACCATGTCAGAAACGACACAATTCGAGAGCATATGGGTGTCCCTCATAATGTGGAAAAAATGAGAGAGAAACGTCTCAGATCGTATGGCCATAACCTACGTGCAGCGCCTGGTACAGTTGTTGCCAACTCTGTTCTACATTTTGATGTTGAAGGCCAACGTCCAAGAGGACGACCAAAGAAGCGTTGGCAAGACACAATAAATGTTCTTAAAAATCGTAGGCCTAACATCCGCCGCCGAACAAGACCGGACAAAATGGCGATTATTGATCATAAAAGCGGACCCTGCACCAGCGGGATAACGCTAGGAAGAAGAAGATGGGATTTAATAAAACACAAAAAAAGTCATTTCATATGTACATATTATTGTCAAACTATAAATCATTCGGAATGTATTGTTGATAAATCGTAACTATTAAATAACACTAAATTCCCTAATAATTATTTCAATACATGCCGCCCCAAGGCAAGAGCCTAGCGTGACTTTATAAAAAATTCGCCTCTACCCGAAGGAAAACCGGAGGAAAACCCGGGTCGGGATGGGGCTACAGAATTAATGTACACAACCGTGTCAGGGTTGAGTACGTGTACAACTAAATTTATATGAATATTAAGACGTAATACAAGCATTCAGAAAAATGGTGTTGAAATTGTTATCAGATATTTTGAAAGTTCTATAACAATGGCGTGATAAAAGTACAAGACGGCTTTAATTTGTGTTAAAATAAATAATTTTAACAGTGTCGAAGCACTGGTGCAAGACGTAGCTTTTAATCTTGTTTGTTTCATGAGTCTAGCTCACGAACCGCGTACATTTTCTTTCATCTGGTGGCAACTTTCACTTGTGACGTTTGAATTCACATTTCCGTATCCTCAAGTTGCTTTCTGAATTAATCGTCTCGATCTACTCCCCTTAAACGCAGCGCCACCTTCTTTGTGTCCGTCGCGAAGCAGTTTGTGCAGAGTTTAGAAACGATAGCGAGACGCTTTTTAATATAACTGAAAATAAGCACACGACCGAGAAGCAGTTTTTTTAATTCCTTGATGTTGCTCGTATTTCCAGGAAACGCGTTCGCTTCGCATCAAAGGCTTTTGTCTGTGTTTTTCTTTCTTTACGCTTTTCTTAATAGAAGATGAGGCCCAAGTATGTTGATTTTAATTCTTTATTCAGTAGCATCTTGGTGAAGTTCTCTCGATTTCACAAAGCACCTGGAAAAGTTCATCGATAAAAAATACATTCGATTTATTAATGCGGTTATAAAATTATCGTTAATATGTCGGAGAATGAACAAAAAACGAGCGAATGAACGACCTCGCTAAAGCAGTTTTCGCGTATTGGTACACTAATGTATACTCCAAGTCACGTGACTTTGTCACGAAAATGAAATATGGCTACCTAACACGAATTGCCAACTTCTACGAATTCACGTTATGTACAAATAAATATTAATAGTAGTCACAAAAGCGACTATTTGCTGTTAAGAAATGCAAGTAATACACAAACAAAGACACAAGGTAATATTTGTTC
Organism: Laupala kohalensis; assembly: GCA_002313205.1. NCBI lineage: Eukaryota > Metazoa > Arthropoda > Insecta > Orthoptera > Trigonidiidae > Laupala > Laupala kohalensis. The sequence continues at coordinate 3,430 of NNCF01127911.1, forward strand.
CACATGCGCGATGCAGAAAGAACAGAACAGCGCTAGAAGAGCAAGTGAATTGAATTGATGGCCGATATTGGCAATAGATTTAAATTTTAAGAAAACGGAAAGTGTTGCCAACGTAACGTGAGATACAAATATCATTACTCTTATGAAGGATGGTGAAGTAAAAGCGTTGGCGACACTGTGCACGAGAGATCTGATATTAGAATGACTGTAAATAAATAAACAAGTTATTGTCAAGAGAACTGTTACAAACCGCCTAAGACCACGTTGAGGGCAACAAAGTAATATACAATAAACTAGTAAACACAGAGCATTTTCGTTCATGATTTTATTCTGAAGTTAAAATTCTCGAAGCAAAGAAACATGTTTTCGAGTGTAAGTTATGATGAAAACTCTCCCCTCAAACATTCCCCAATCCACGAATGTAAACGCACGTGAATTACGTTCCATCTGGTCCCTAGGAGTCTCTACCCATCGCGGTTGAAATAAACAAAAGTAAATTTTTCAAATATCAAATTCAATTTCCCTTTTCAAAAATATGAGAGGCAATGTCGGATAGTCAGTCGCATTTTGTAAATTCTCCCTGATCCTCGCTTTCCTTCCCCCAAAAGCAGACAGCGAGCGACGGTGCCACAGTGTCGCAGAACGAAAACGAGGGCTACAGAAAGACATCAGACAAAATGAACGCTGTTATTACGAAATTATAAAGTAAAAATCGCCCTGCCGCCAGCTTATTTTATAGGAATAACAAACTTTATTGTCAAAAATGTAGTTACAAACTGCGTCATTGCACCACGAGGAGGACAATAAACTAATTTACTCTCCGGAAGCAAGCAAGGGACCATCCCATCAATTCCGATCAAGGGCCCTACGGCGGAGGCGGATTTAACATTTCAACATACTCCTAACGATAAAAATAGTTCAACAAGTGTTATAGCATTAACAAATACCAAAAAATATTGTATTTAATAAAACATAGAAAATTCATTTCATAAGAACGTATAATTATCAAGCTACAAATAATTCGGAATGTATTGTTGATAATTCGTAACTATTAAATAGCACTAAATTCACTAATAATTATATCAATTGATGCCATCCCTAGGGAAGAGCCCAGCTTTATAAAAAATCCGGCTCTACGCGAAGGAAAACCGGAGAAAAACCCGGGTCAAGATGGGGCTACATAATTAATGCACACAATCGTGACAAAGTTGAGTACTCATAAAACTAATTTTTTTTACACTACTGATATGTTGGCTTACATAATGATAAATAGACCTCCTCGTTACGAAGGAATGAATTTTTTTCAAATTGGCTGTATGTACGAAATTTGGAACTCAGTACGACAACTTCAATTAAGTTTCAAAAAAAAAAAAAAAAGTCCGAAGAAGTTAAAGGAAAAATCCAAGAAGACTTCAATGAATCCTTCCCATGTTTGGAAGTATAAGAAAATATAAAGCAAAATTATAAGTTAAGGGTTAAAGGAGTTTAATGATTAACTTTTTTAAAGTATTTTATTGAAAGTAAAGTATTTTCTAAGCTAAAAAAGCAAAGAATTAATAATGTATACATCGCATATTTTTCTTCCGTGAACGCTACACGCGGAGCAGATGTGTGATAACGTTTGATGAGGTGAAAATGAGGAGAAACCGGGAATCGAACCCGGGACTCTGCATTGATCGCAGGGGTGTTAACCACTTCATTACCCGTTCGCTTTCCGCATTTGTAAATTGTTTACGTATTCACGTATAAAACTTCTATGATTAATTTATTACTAAAATGCCCGTACCGGCAGAATGTTTTTCTTCTTAGCGGCAACCGTTGTAGTTAAAAAAAAAAATTTGCTTCCGAGCTTTACTATTTTTAATAATCCTTTACTTTGTTCATCCGTATAATTATCTCCACTCTGAACTGTGTTTGACTTTCCACTCACATCTCTGAACAGTCGTTCGCATGCTCCCAGTCTTTTCTGCGCAATCTCCAAAACTCCTCGTCCGCCTCCCCTCAGCTCTTTCTTTCTTCCATCGATTCCTCTGCTCCCAATGAGGGTAACGTTAACGTCGACCGTTAGGAACGCCGTCTTACGCAACGCACCGACAAACACTGGCTCCTCGCTATTACCGAGCTGCGACCTACCGGCTACATCGAGCAACTCTGACGTGCCGGGAGGAGCGCGTACGTGATCTCGAGAGACGTTCTCCAGATACGTGCTCGATCGAGAAAGTCGCAGTCTTTCGTTCTCCTTTATTTCGTTTGCGTTAATGTCTGCTGCGTACGGAATTGGGAGAATAAAAACGAGCAGATGAGACACCGTCGCAGTGTTCGGTGATCCACTGTCACCGAGTGTCACCCGAAATGAGAAATAAACTTTAAATCCCGTTTTACACGCTCAGCTTTACGTAGTGTTTGGTGGATACACTCCAGACAGGATACAGAATCCATGAAATTTTCAAGTATGCTCCATTCTAATGTAAATACGATATTCCCTATTCTCATCTTGTGTTTGAAAATGTAAATGTTTTAAATCGTTATACGGAAGAGTAGACCTTAAGGTCTGACTGTGAGTCTCGCCAAAATAAAGACATATTATTATTATTATTATTATTATTATTGTACAATTTCTTCTGGGGGATTATACAGCCGATTTAAAAAAGGGTTTGAGGGGCTATCTAGCATGCCTCATTCCTGGCTTGGTAAGTTAAGCACCGTGCGAACAATACGGGAAGTTTCTAACAGATTTTTGGATCTTGGGAATAAGTTTTTTGGGATGCAGATTTAGTTTTCCCAAATTGTTTTTCAAGTTGTTATTTATGAGGCCATTTGCTGTAACAACGATTGGTATAATTTATACATTTTCGAATTTATAAATGTCTTTATATATTGAAAGTGGGATGTATTTTGAAGTCTTAACCATTTCTGAGTGTTGTGATCTGCTGGATGGGTGACATCAATGATGAATGCTTTTCGCATCTGGTCTATTACCTGGGACTGTTTTGTCTGTAGGTCATAATATGGTTTAAAATCTTTGTTTTCTATTGTGTTTTGCTTTGTAATCATAACAGGGAGTGAATCTTCTGTTAAAAGTCCAAATCATGTTGCAATAGATCGGTGAATGCAATATATTATTATTATTATTTTATTCCATTTAGGATCTCAGCTTTTTCTGCTGGTCGTAGTGAGGTTAAGGGCTACACCAAAGCACACTCACTCTCCATATTCCATATCCTTTGTTATTATTATTATTATTATTTCAGTGCAACTCGTACAAATTGACTAGCACAATCCTAGCGGCATCTCTGCTTACTTGTTGTGGCACCTGTGTTCTCTCGAGTTGGTTGCGAGGTTAAAATAGTGTTTTCTTTTATGTTGCGGTGTTTTCCTGTTAGTAGACGTTCGTAAGCCGATCACAGAGAACGAAATATTGTATTAAATCAATCACACGTTTATGAATGAAGTCTTGGCGTTGAGAGACAGCTCATCCTAGCAACATCCATTTCTCCTTGTCCTACATCGTGTAAAGCGCTCATTTCGGAACGTCCGTTTTCTTTACTCGCGTGACGTCATCCCCTTCACACCCATTCCTTGCTGTACAGCAACTGCATGTAAATTGTCTGTAAAATGGACTATGAAACTTTCCTTTGGCTATCCTGTCGGAGTTCGTTCATCCGCTGGAGGAATCGGTGAAGTGAAGCGATGATTTGAAAATTTTACGATTCGCATCTTGATTCTACACTATTTAACATATGATCCTCGATTTGCCAATCGATCCTGTGATTTAAAAATTTCCATTCGATTTCCATTCAACTCTTTTTGAACCAAAATACCTGCATTATGGTGTCATCAGCTCATTTTCATGCACTCAACAACATTTTGCTTTAAAAAAAAAAAATTATGTCGTATTAAATTGAATATGAATGCATAAGCCGACATATCTTGATTTCAACTTAAAGCGCTCAAACTCCAAATAAAGATTAATTCCAGCTACAGTAAACGACCCCCCAGGAGACGTACATCTAGTAAGTACGTGTTTGGCGAGCACGGGGCCCCGAGCTGAGTCTAGCATTACTTCCACTTACTTGTGCCATGCTCCTTCCTTTCTCTTTCCTGACCTCCCTTGGTCACCTCTTGTTCTTTTCGATCCCGACGCCATTAGGCTAGGGTATCTTTCATTTTCCTCATTCCTCTAATTTTTTGTTCTACCCCTCATGTTTTGTCCCCCCTTATTCTTTGTCCCCCCTCATGTTATGTGCCCCTCTCCATTTGATGTATGTTGTGAGATATGTTTTGGTGTGTTGCAGATCAGGACGGTTTTTAGTGGGTAGGGTTGAATCATTCGACGAGTCCCACACGCGGGGAGAGTCGTGTTGGCTCTCCCTAGTGCGTAACTGCATTTTCCCTACCTGTAGAAGTTTATAGGGTTTCAATGACCTTTGATGTCGACATGAGCCGCAAAGCCCCACAAAAAAAATACAGTAAACGAGAAATGCGTCTAACAGTACATGAAACATCATCTTCAAAGTTAATTTCAATGAGCATACACAGCGATTAATGTGCAAATTGCTTCAGACACTTAAAGCGGAAGTTGGATAAAATGATGTAATATAGTTCACCAGTTTATAGTTTTTGGGGAACCTGTGAATAATTTGGTTATCATTTCCCTTTTACGTTAAGTACTTGAAGACAATGTTCTTCGCAGTATTCATATAATGATTTTGCTTCTACGATTCGCTCCTGCATATAATAAATACTCTCAGCTCATTATCATAGTCAACAGTCATGCAAGTGAAGATTTTCATCTACTTATTTGCAGCAAATTTTGTTTGTTTTTCTGATCTTATATTTTATCTAGTTCTACATTTTATTTAATCGTTCTGTATAATTCCCTGCCCAAGAATATAAAAGACATTATGAAATTGAATATCTTGAAATCCGCAGTTAAAAACTACCTCCTGCACCAGTGCTTCTACACTGTAAAAAAAATTATTGATTTTAATAAAAAAGTTAAATCCGTCTTTTACTTTATCACGCCATTGCTGTAGTTCTTTTTAAATAACTTATAACAATTTCAAAAACTATTTTCTTGCATGATTGTGTTGCCGTATGGCTCATATTAATTTAGTTTTCTGTGTACTCAACTTTGGCACGGTTGTGTACATAAATTCTGTAGCCCCATCCTGGCCCGGGTTTTGCTCCGGTTTTCCTTCGGGTAGAGGCGGATTTATTATACAGGTTCTCTAGGCTTTGTCTAGAGGTATGTTTATTGTAACAATCGTGAATTTAGTGGGTTTTTTTCAACTCTTATGATTTTTAACCACTGTACTCAGAATAATCTATAGTTCGATAATAATTTGTACATGTAATTTTTTTGTGTTAAATTACAAACATATTGATATTATATATGTATTATAACTCGCAGCTAACTTTTTATCTTATCTAGGAACTTTTGCTGAAATGTTTGATTCCGCCTCTGCCCTAGGGCCCTTGATCGGAATTGATGGGATGGTCCCTTGCTTGCTTCCGGAGAGTAAATTAGTTTATTGTCCTCCACGTGGTCATACGCAGTTTTTACTGCTTTTTTGACAATAAATTTATTATTATTATTATTAACCATATCGTGCATTTTGATTGCTATAACCCTTAAGAAGAGAACCGAAATTACTAATAAGTTCATCGATTCCCATGCTACAGACATTCCAAATAATTCATTTATATTAGTATGTATTAAATAATTTTAAGTCAATGAACTGTTTAAATGAATATTCTAATCTTAAGTTTATTAATAAATTTTTTGCACCTTCCTCGCGTATACTTTTCTAAACTTATCATTTCTAATGAACCTTAAAACTTAAACTTGTCAATGCATTTTTGTAGTCCCACGTCTCTTTTGAACGCAACGAGAAAATGTCGAAACTAAACTTATTCCGTTCTAAACACACAAATTCTTTGAAACAGTGCACACACGAGAAACAATCACCTTCGCATTAATAGGGATCTCTTTGTCACTGCGAGAGTCGTGTGTGAAGTTGGTACTTCATCAGTTCAAAGGGGTTCGAACTCAGGAGGCTTTGAGTCGTTTGCTTTGAATTAATACTTATGTCCCTCGAGGACAGGTCGTAAACACAGAGAGGACATTACGTGCCAGCTATCTATACGCTCAAGTGTCTGCAGAGGACATACGAACCAAACAGTGGAGCACGCTGCCTACACACGACTCATACGAGGCAAAATAATACACACTTCTCTTACTTTTATTGCACTTCAAAATACCTACAAGTGTTCGCTTTTTAATTGACATTTAAATATTTTATAATTCACAGAATAAATTTGAAAGGTTGGTACAGGACACTAGCAAACGTTTATTATACAGGAAAGTACGGGCTCAAGTGACGCGATGAGGCATAAACACAAAAATATAAGACAGGAAACGAAATACTGTTTACAGCGTCGTTGACAAGTGCAATTTTAACAATAACAGTTCAAAATTGCAATGTCCACCAACGGTGATAGATGCTTGACAGCCTCGGTCGAGCGATTGGCTTTATACACATTCAAAGACGCATACGAGCAGCAGCTACTAAGGATATTCGAGCTGTGAGATCCTCATCTGAGTCAAGTGTAGTCGCATAAACAAGACTCTTTAGATTTCGCCATGAGTATCAACCCTTAAAATTTGTACCATGTATTGGTGATCATTCCGTGTTATAATTTGGTTTTATCTGCTGTTAACCTTGGCACGATTGTGTCCATTATCTCTTCCCCATCGTGGTCGAGATTTCTCATAAAATGAGACTCCCCGTCTAAGATCAGCGCACATTAAGCTGAATCTAAATAAACACAAGGTAACCTGTTGTAGGAGGTATCAGAAACGATCCTTGAGGTTTGACGAACCATCCGGAGGTCGAACCAGAGGGAGTCTGCGGCATTTCAGTTGCCCATCTCGCATGTTTAAAGTTGACGGGTTCACGTTCAAAATAAAAATGTGGAAACACTCTACTGAGTAGGTTGCAAGAGGAAAGTGATGGTGACTCTTTAACTCGATACCCATTAACTCGAAATCCTCTTTAAGACGAAGAAATTAGCTATTCCTTCGTTGAAGTACAAAAAAACCTACAACTCGATTTATTTAGACGCTATAAATCGAACTGAATATGATTTCCCTATGATGTACCATCCATACATATAACGCTCTCGAACTACAAATCTAGCGGACACTATATCTCGAAAAAAGCGATATGTCAACTTTGCGGCCTCTGTAAATCGAAATTCTGATCGCAACACTCTTGAATTCCAAGCAATAGTTTTTTTGTCGTCAATAACCAATTCCAAAAATGATTTCGTACTTTCATAGAAAGATGTAGTGATATCGAGGACAATATATTTAGTGCCTTGTTTGCATTCGCCAATTGTTGTAATTCCTTGACTCAAAAGAAAATTGCAGATTTATTTTAATATGTGCATATTTTCAAATTGTTCCTTTGCCATAAAATAATCTTTATATATGTAATTATGTACAATACAAATGTAGTGAGTAAATCTGTATAACTCGAATTTTTATTTTCTCATGACTGTATAACTTGAATAACATATGCCTCTATAAGTCGAAATTGATAATGTTAAAAACCTTATATCGAAGTCCTCTATAACTCGAAAACTTTTTTAAAACTCGAAATGTATAACCTTTCCCTAGTAGTTCGAGTTACAGAGGCTCCACTGTATTTGCAAACGATAGTGGGGTCTTGCTTAGGATACACTTCCGCGAACCCGGCCCGTCCCTCCACACTTAATGAGCACACCATTCACTCTCTCCGCTGTTAAGCTCTTACTGGACCCAAAGACAATCTTACTTTTTCTCGTTTTGTTACCATTAGAATGTAATATTTGTATTCTATATTACAAGCGACCCACGGCGTAGTACCTAACGCACTCGCCCTCTACCTCTGGGGTTCAAACCCGGTCCGATTCGAAGCGGTGTTCGCTGTGGCAGGTTTTCTCGCGGTTCTCCCGTTTCCCCTGCAGCCTATCATTCCACCATAACATTCACCCCCATCTACGCCGACACTGTCTAGCACGGGATTAATAATAAGGGCGAAGGAGATGATGATTCGTATTCTATGCCATAAAATGATTCCAAATTCATTACAATTATGAAAAGTTAAAAAGAAATAGAACTTGAACTGAATCCTTAATTTTGTCGTCGTTATATAGAGCTTAGAACTATTTGTATAGTATATGAAGATTGCAAAAATAACATTTTAGTTTTGTTTTTTTTGGTTTCAGTTGAGAGCTTAACCCCGGAGAGGCTGAATGGTGTAGGGATGGAAGGACCTGCCGAGTCCGGGAAAATGCCCTAAGGTGCTAGACCCCACTTTAGTATAATAGCAGGCAAATAGTATAAAAGCAGATCACATTCCTTTTTCAACGTACTCAGTACAGTGCTGTCACATTTTTATATCGGAAGTGAATCCGTCAACTTAAATTGTTCGAGACGGGTAGAAATTCTGTAGACTCCCTCTGGTTCGACCTCCGGATGGTTCGTCAAATTTCAAGTATCAGTTCAGATACTTCTCCTACAAAAATTTACCTTGTGTTTATTTAGATTCGGTTTATTGTGAATACAGCTCGGGATAGTATATATTAAGCTGGTAGACGCCAAATAGAATGGATAAGACCCTTCGGTAGCTAAGGTGGTAGCGTTGTTGCTCACCACTAAATCATGTCGAATTCAGTTCCCAGAAGAGACAGAAAAAAAATGTAGCTTTTCTCTTAAATGTCCCACTAGGCAAAAACCCTCCTTTCTCTATCCACCTCCTACTCTTTCTAGAATCTCTAACTAACTATTTCTAAATACTCCTACTAACACATCCACATGGGCCAAGCCATTGTTGAGTAAATGCAGCTAACCGAACCACCTACAAATGATAGCACCTACCAGCCACCTCCTACCTTATATGGCCTCATGTGAATAAGCTTCAATAGCACGCTACATGTCTCATTTATACTTGGTAATTGTGGAGCTTTAGCAACATTATCAAAGCATGATAAATTAAAAGGCGTTTCTATGTTGCTCATTGTTTTATTGGTATAAAGCTTTTTCGGCTGCATAGCAGCCATCGTCAGTAACATACACTGTATGTTACTGACGATGTATGTTACCATCAGTGTATGTTACTGACGATGGCTGCTATGCAGCCGAAAAAGCTTTATACCAATAAAACAATGAGCAACATAGAAACGCCTTTTAATTTATCATGCTTTGATAATGTTGCTAAAGCTCCACANTATCATATTTCCCATTTAGAAATACTAGAAATAAAATAATATAGCAGCGACAAATGATTCAGTCAAGATGGCGCCTCCGAAGCAATATTGAAGAATCATTTCATGTCTCTCGGCGTAAAATTCTGCCCCAAACGAGAAGATCGCCTGCTTCATCCACTTCGGGTACCGGAGGAGTTTCCGAGCGAAGGGGTGGAAGACGGGAAGGGGGTGCAGATGAAACGGAATGTCGCGTAGACAAAAGAAGGGAGGGAGGGAGGGGGGGGATGGTTTGCTCAAGGCAATTACCCACTCGCTGAGAGATGGCTCCCGCAAGAGCCCTCCATCAGAGCTGTTCGCGCTCCACCACCTTCAGAGGTCGCTCCTCCAAAAAATAGCTCTCCACCTTCCGAGCGCGATTGCTCCCTCTGTGTGTGTACTGTGGAGGAGAGCTCTAACTCTCCATTCGTTCGTTTACGTTTATTATAATAATATTTATTACTGAAAATGGGCAGATGGCAAAATATAAGGAATTGCGATAAAATATACTATATATTACACTGAACTGAAATTGAAAATTGTTAAATAAATCATTAAGTTATATGATTAAACTAATATTGACATTCTATTAGTTTTATAACTCGCAGCTAACTTTTTATCTTATCTAGGAACTTATGCAAAAAAAAATTTGAATCCGCCTCTGCCTTAGGAATTGCCCTTGATCGGAATTGATGGAATACGTCCCTTGCTTGCTTCCGGAGAGTAAATTAGTTTATTGTCCTCCACGTCGTCATACGCTGTCCGTACTGTTTTTTGACAATAAATTTATTATTATTAATACTAAAATATTAAATATAACGATAAAAAAATAATAATTACTTGTTGCGGATTTTATTACGCCGATGACCCGAAATAAAATTAACCCTTTAGTGCACTTAACATGTCCCTTCCCTCCCTTTCGAACACACGGAATACTCTCTTATCACTTCCCTATCGCTGTCCCTTCACATCCCTTTCTTCCACGACTTGCCCAACTGTGCAAATAGGTGCAGAGGTCGAAATCTTTTCCGCAACCGATGCAGGCATTAAATTCCGGTCTGACTCAGAATTTTTCAACGTCGGTTTTTCATTTCCGAGATCTACAAAGCTTAAAACATCTTATCTACCGATTCGATAATGATAATCCATTTTTTTCGTTTTATATATATATATATATATATATATAT
>NNCF01127911.1:16460-76112 GCA_002313205.1 Laupala kohalensis
GCTTGCGCGTCCTGGCAAGGATAAAGTAAAAGTGGCACGAACTTTAAAGAACTTAGTGCCCAGAGTGACTGAAACTTTAGATGAATCCTGCCACGAATAGAGTCAGTGTTTGGATTGATTAAGAAACAATTAAAGAGATTTTTGTTAATCAAGTTAAATTCAGTGTAATTTGAGTATCAATTTATGTTGTGTCTTTTTGGGAGAAGTTCTAATTATGTTTTAATAATAATCATGTCGCTTTGGCATTGATATAATAGTTCAATGGTTTTAATTTGTGTTGTGTCTTTTTGGGGGAATTTCTAATTGTGTTTTAATAATAAGAATGTCACTTTGGCATTGAAGGGACTGTTCAAGAACGAAGATTTATTTGTTGTATCTTTTGGGGGTGATTTGTTTGAGTGAGGAATGTCTCCAGTCATTAAAATAGCTTTATTAATGGATTTATTTGCCTTGCGTTTTCCTTAATTGGAACCTTTGCATGGTCCTTTTTCCTTCAGATACAAATCGAACCCTTTTTAGTATTGTGGAACCCTGAGAAGAGCTAGCCGGGGCATTCACTTGTAACTATTCAAAATTATTTTCTTATTATTAATTATTAACTTTTAAACCCCGTTCTGCCACAGTACATTGATGAATACTTAAAATAGAATAATAAGAAATAATTTTTGTTGAAGTTACCGTAAATTAAATAAATAAAAGAAGTTAAAAGAAAAAAGGAAAATTCACGGTAAAAATAGTCTAAACCGATGGAAATGAAAAAAAAAAATTGGACCAGCTTAATTATTTTTGTATGCTTCTGAAGTGACCTTCAGTAAATAAGGCTCTTCACAACTTTAATTAGGAGCAAATTAAATTGATGTACCATAGCAATTACAGTATTCCAACAAAAGCATTGCAGTTTTATACTATGAATCATGATTATACCAGTATTTTATAAATTTGCATAAATAGTAAAAAATATTTTAAACAACTGATCACTTTTTGAAAGTAAACATTTCATACCAATCCCTAAAAAAAGTAAAACAATTTATAATTAATCATCTTATTGACGTACAGCATTAGTTTAATAGTATTTGCAGTAGAAGTTTGAAAACTATAAATTTTCCATAGACTGATTGATCATAATCTATATAGAAATTGACATTTCGTTAAAAACAAAATATTAAAAAAGAATTAAATTTTGATTCAATCTACGTCTATAATTAACATGATGTCATTTCATTACACGATTTCAATTTAGATCATACAATAGATTGGGATTTTTCAATCTTTCAATCTTTCAATCGGGAGACCAATCACTACAGACGTATTACATCAGAAATGTTACTCATCAAATTTAGAAAATAGACATTGAATTTACAAATTATTCAAACGTATTGTTTTTTTCGCTTTCCAAGGGTATTGTTTTATTTGTATACGTAGTTGTTTTTCTTTTAGTTAGCAAGACAAAATTAACACATTTGTTTATACACTTCATTCTAATAATAATAATAATAATACATTTATTGTCAAAAAACAGTATAAACTGCGTATGACCACGTGGAGGACAATAAACTAATTTACTCTCCGGAAGCAAGCAAGGGACCACCCAATCAATTCCGATCAAGGGCACTCAGGCAGAGGCGGATTCAAAAATATTCAGCAAAAATGCGTAGATAAGATAAAAAGTTAGCTGCGAGTTATAATACTAATAGAATGTCAATATGTTTGTAATTTTAAGCAAAAAAAAAATTACATGTACAAGTTATTATCGAACTATAGATTATTCTGAGTATAGTGTTTAAAAATCATAAGAGTTGAAAAAAACCACTAAATTCACGATTTATTGTTACAATAAACACGCCCCTAGACAAAGCCTAGAAAACCTGCATAATAAATCCGCCTCTACCCGAAGGAAAACCGGAGCAAAACCCGGGCCAGGATGGGGCAACAGAATTGATGTACACAACCGTGCCCAAGTTGAGTACACATAAAACTAAATTAATATGAGCCATACGGCAACACAATCATGCAAGAAAATAGATTTTGAAATAGTTATAAGTTATATAAAAAGTACTACAGCAATGGCGTGATAAAGTACAAGACGAATTTAACTTTTATTAAAATCAATAAATTCTTTTACAGCGTGGAAGCACTGGTGCAGGAGGTTAACCGCGGATTTGAAGATATTCAATTAAATAACCGATGAAGTATGTTTTTCAAGTGTAAATCACTACAAATACATGTTACACTGTTTATTTATGCCGTTTTAAGATATATTAATGATTTAATTCTACCTGCGCTAGTACCACCACAGAAACAGACATATTTTGACTCCGAAATCGTCTCTCCTGGAGCTGTTTGACGATAAATTATTTACAGTTTTCCGATTTGAGTTCGCTTGTACTACTCTTAAAACCTTGGGAGGGATTCTGTAAACGGTTGGTAAGCGGCTTTTCGTGCGGTCATGAACCTCGACCGCAAAGCGATTTACCCGCAACAAAGAGGTTTGTGTCTCAATTCTGGGAAATGGATTTTTCCATTCTCTTCTTTCAACGTTTTCTTGGTGAAAAAATATGCTCGCGAAACCTAATCGTATTTCAAGAGAACCACATTCCACTATGGGAAACAACATTTCATGGAAATTTAATAATGAAGGTGAATGATACAGGTCTTGTATAGAACTGCCAGAACTATCAAGAAATTATTGGTCGCTCTACTTTACTTTCTCATATACGTAGTCGAAAGAAAGTTTTGTAATCGTGAACAAATTCAAAAACGAGATTTTGACAGAAATATCCGTCTTAGCGATCGGTGAAATATTCTGAAAAAGTGTTTTTTTGGCATAACGTCCGTCCGTCCGTTCTACAAGACTGATATTTCTGTCCGTCCGTTCTACAAGACGATATTTATAAGACTGATATGCCGCTATATGTTTTGAAATAACATTCTGAATATTTATTTTACTTTCAAATTTCAAATAAAAGACAGTAATAAGTTCATCTAGTGACTTTGAGCATGAACAGAGCACTGGAAGAAGACCAAAATATAGAGGACCACGCCAGAAATGACCCTTTCACTATAGAACTTTTTCACTCTATGCTGCAGACGGAGAAACGTATACGAGAAAGTATGTGCAATGGTTTTCTGCACAACTAGTTTATTGTAGAATTTTTATATGGGAAATGGGGCGTGCTATTAAAGTTTATCTACACGGGATGATAGGAGGTGTGTGGTAGGGGTTATTGTTAGTAAGTAGACCGGTTAGTTGGGTTTACCAACAACATGGTGGAGTGATAACTTTCGGTCAAGTGAAAATGGCGACCAGCCGGGACTCGAACCCGGGTCTCTTGCTTTGATCGCAAGGGTGTTAACCGCTACACCACCGGTTCGCCTTCCACAACTGTGCACCATTTCCACCCAGACCTAACGGTGTACCGGAAGAAATGGTGTACATCGGTTAACACCCTTGCGATCAAAGCAAGAGACCCGGGTTCGAGTCCCGGCTGGTCGCCATTTTCACTTGACCGAAAGTTATCACATATATTCTCCACGTGTAGGGTACACGGAAAAAATATGTACACATCATGGTGGAGGTGTTTATAGGAGTATTTAGAAATAATTTGTGACCGGTGGTGGATTCGCTTTTTCTACTGACGCAGATGTGTATGAACTGGGACATCGAAGTGAAAAGCTATAAATTTATTTTGGTAAAAACTGTTTAGGTGACGAGCAAGCATGCTAGTCCCCGAGCAATCGAAGGGGTCGTCGTTCCAATATTGTAGCACAAATGAATAAATGGATTTATCGAAAAAAAAATACTGTTACCTATTGGATTGACAAATAAATAATTTGTTCGTAATATAGTTAATGGTAGACTAGCACACACATTTTAATTTCAGCTTATCGTACACCTGCACTGTTCAACCTTTCTTTGCCCGTCGCTCATTTTAAACATTTCCTGGATCGATGGGTGACTGACAAAACGTCACCCGAGGAATAACACTTTTGTCAAATTTATTTATTACTTTGTAACACCATATTTTGATCACCATCAATAAATTTATGTTATTTCAAATCAGGAAAATTAAATATTATATATTTCGTTTTTTTTAATATTTTAAATTTTTAGCGTAATAATAAAATATTTTCAATTTATGGCGAGGTAATTCTATTCACAATTTTCTATTTTCTCTCACCAGAGAGACGTCACGTCAAATATTAAATTCCGAGAGCACAAAGTTGTGCCCTTCTCCCAAGTTTGATGACAAATATTAAGTTAAAGTAGTTCAACTCACTGGCTACCAGTTGGACAATGCTGTCTTACACCATTAAGCAAAAGTACTAAAGTACGGAATTGCATGACTCCAGCTGCCTACAATTATGATTTGTTGAGGTGAAAAAAATGATCGTTTTCCAATTAAACTACACTATTGCTGTTACATGAAGAGATAGGTAAAGTAGAGATTTTCAATATTATTCAAAACGTTCTGGAAAGGTATCTGATGAGGCATGCGGGTGTGGCAGAGCTCCCGAAACGGTTGAGCATAAATTACGGGAATGCCAATGTTATGGTGAAGAAAGGGCGAGATGAGAAGTGAATTAATAACGGATTTATCAAATACCATGATAGATAATAAAGAAAGATACGAAGTATTTCGCTCCTTCATAGATGGAATAAAAGAAGCATAGGAGAACAGAGGATGCACGAGAGCAGATGGTCATGTAATGTCTGTTATGATGTAATCACGACTGCGTAGATAAATAAATGAAAAAAAAATTACCATTGTATGTTGGGAAGGAGGAAGTAATCATTAAATGGTAAAAATATGTCAACTATATCTTGCTTGTAGTTGTGTCGGCTTGTCTTTGTTGTAAAGCAGCTAAACAGGAAAAAACGTGTTTGTTATCAAAACTTTGACCAATTATATACCACGTACTCACATATGCAACTCATCTTCAGTAAAAACATCAAAATGATACTATTGTGATGATAGTATTTCTTCGAAACCGCTCTGAAGAATACTCTTTTTACACGAGCTGAACAACAGTGGTGAAATGAAATGGTTTATTAGTTATAAATTGCAACCATCAGTCGATAGAGGCAACCAATTAAAATACCAATTTGTTTGAAACATTTCCTTGATTATTGTGCTTCCGTGTAGTTAACTGAAGCTCTCGTTTTGTGACGTCACGGCACAAAATTAGATCATTTCCTGCTGTTTGAAACGCACAATTGGATGTCCATGTGGTAACCATCATTATAGTTTTAAATAAAAAACAACTTTCGTGCATGTTAATCTGCTGCTCATCACGTGATGAGCAAATCTATTGTCGAACGAAATCTGATTTTCTTCATTGTAACACACATCTAGATATTCCACAGTGAGACGATATTAATGTACTACGATTAACACAAAAAAAAAATTTGGTAAGTTTATCCATTTTTAATGTAATTGTTAAATGCTGTTATCTCAGAGGTGAAGATTCGCGCAATAACCTTTATGAAAACAAACAAATCAACATAAAATATTAAATCATTTTCAGCGATAAAGATAGTAAGCGCGTATATTTTTATTAGGAACCACTAATGTGAGGTATTAGCATTTTAAACTACATTACTTTAATAAAAACTTTCACTTATCTTATTCGTTATAGTACATCGCTTAAATAAAGGCTTGTTTTTAAAAAAGGTTTCTTATTTATTATTTTATTTTATACTTTTTAGTATTAGAATTTGTTCATTTATTTGACATAATAATTAATCTTATTTCTAATACTCAAAATATTTTTGAAACACAAACTTTTATTATTATAAATGAAGAGCATAAATGATATAGCATCCGTGAGATACACCTTCCGATATTATAAACATGTTTTGAGAAACGATCGTAGTGATAAGATAAGAAGTTAAAACGAGAAGCGTAGGTTATGCAATGCATTACTAATAGGAGAGACGGATTGTATTTCAGGGGAATCTTCCCGGAAATAATTCGCCGCTAGTTATCTCAGAATAAAATCGTTATTAAAAAGGTTTTAAAAGTTTTTATTTGAAATAGACGTCATAATATTGCATTGTCAGAGAGTTTATATATGTGTGCCAACTTTCAGTTCAGTCGGTTGAGGGGAAGTAATTTAAATTCAGCGGTAAGATTTGGCTCAAACACACGAACTAACAAGAGAAGTTAAATAAAAGCTTGTAAAATATAAACAATAGGAGATCGTCAACTTTCATATTCTAAACACATCAGGCCTAAAGCTGGTCTTATGCGCTCTTTTTACAACCCGCGACTTAAAGTACACTTTTCCCTCAAAATTGTCATCTAACGTTGGGGTTCAATTTTGTGTTATAAATCTACGCTCTCAAAAGTTAAATTTGATATGACATGACCGGTGAAAGAAAGTAAAAAATTGTGTTCAGAATTACCCCTAATACTTCACACTTTGATAATATTTTATTATAATACTATTCATTAAAAATACTTTTTAAAAAGAAACTAAGAAATATACTATAACAATTTATTATTTTCTTTTATCAATTTTATTAAACAAGTCATCTTATTGAGACATTACATTTCATAAATCTCATTTATAAGTATTACTTTTCCAAAATATCATAAATCATATAACCAAATTAATTACATACCAAATTAATTGATTTTTTTGTTTAACACAAATAAAGTTCATTTGAAAACCAAATGAACATTGGTAGAAAATTTGACAACTGAGATAGGCAATATTACTTTTCAGATACATACTAATTATCTATGGTAATGTGAGCACGAGACATACGTGCGAATTTCCAGTCATTTAGTCACGTTCAATAGTTCCAGAATAGTTCTATCTGTTCTACGTTTCAACCATCCAGATTACTAATATTAATTCCACCACTATACCTTAACGGGCTTCACAACTTCGTCCTACGAAAGTTCGCTAAGATGCGTACAGCAGCAGATAACACAAGGTCAGTGACCGTGAGCTTATCATAACTTCATCTACCATCACCTTCCAGTGGTTCGGGTTTCCTGTCGCCTGGTGAAAAAGTCTCTTTCCGATTTCTCAACAATTTCTCACCGATTCCGTTCTCTCGCTAGTTCTCACTGACTTCACTTCCCAACAGATTACTGACTCTCACCGCCCCTTTCCCGACCTCTGTTTATTACCTCAGTGAGCAGGTATAGACTCGCTCTCCCAGTCGTCTCTTCCCTCGGTCACCTGAGCTACCTCAGTCACCAGATCATTGGCTCTGGTCATTTTTGCTTGAGTTCACAACGCGAGCCGCGGCGGCGGTAGCAGCTGTGACGGTGGGGGCGGCGGCGGCCGTAGTTGTCGAACGTTACCGTTACGAAGGGCGGGGCTTCTTCCGGGGTTTATGTGACCAAAGGATTTCTGATGAATATTTTTCACTTTTTTTCAATTTCACTTAGTACACGTCACTTATTTTATTCTTCGTGTGATTTTCCCTTTAAGTGGTACTTTTTCACCATAGCTCATTATGTCTCAAGAGAATATTACCTCCTATGTTTGTTAAAACGTTTACTATTTTACAATAAATTCTTCTTTACAGAGTTATTTGAGTCACAAACAAATTATTTACAAAATTGAAGTTACTTTAGAAGCACTAGAAAACTAATTATACTACACAGTAATATACACAAATATTTTCTTCTATTCATGTTATTTTTAAATGCCAGAAAATTTAATTTTACCTTTGTCATTTCATATTTAAATAAAAAACAAAGTACAAAATGTTTTTATAAATTTGTTGCAGATTAATTAACAAGACATATCAATAATTATTAATGCAATTAAATATATTAAGTCTTTAAGTGTTCGTGCTTTGAAAAACTACTTAACCCTTCTACATCCCCTTTCAGGCGGCCCAAGTGACCACAGGCGGCTCCAATGCTGGTTGCTCTTGA
The DNA here is from genome assembly GCA_002313205.1 of Laupala kohalensis. Taxonomy (NCBI): domain Eukaryota; kingdom Metazoa; phylum Arthropoda; class Insecta; order Orthoptera; family Trigonidiidae; genus Laupala; species Laupala kohalensis. Next base: position 24,362 of record NNCF01127911.1, read on the forward strand.
GCGCGGTTTTCGCGTATCTACGCGTCGGATGCATATTGTAACTCACAAATTCCGAGTACCTACTCGTGGAGGAGTGTTTGCAACGTCAACACGGGGTCTGGTGACAATTGCGACGGACCGGGACTCGGACCCGGAACCTCGTACGTTCGAGTCGTGGTCTGTCGCAATTTCCACCTGGATGTTGACTCCTTCACGAGTTAAAAATATACTTTTTGATTTTTACAGCTTTAAATAATATGAATTTGTAGACGGTATTCAAAATATCGCATAACAAATAAATAAATATCATCCACTAGCTTTATTCCTCGGACACATTTGGACAAACTCCATCGTGTGCCGGTTCGCTCGAACAGATACTGTGGCTCGCGCGCAAAGATAAGTTGGACAAAGTTGCTCTAAAATTCATTTGTGTGATTTGCATTTGCCCCGTTCGGAAAAGGAAATAAAACTTTTTGTGACTTTTGCGTAGTAATGTACATGATAACAATGAAATGGATACTAACAGCACATAAACATATTTATACATAATATAGATTAATTTTCTCGATATTCATTTCAAAGTTTTATTAAGGTTATTATGGTAATGCATTGGATTATTAATTACATGTATTCTTTTTGTTTCAGGTAAGTCATTTAGAATGATTTACGAAGAATTACAGCGATGGAATTTATAAGGTACATTACGAATTAACAATTACATTGCATGAATTAACAATTAATATTTAAATTTACTGCAGACAAAATTTTTATTTAATATTTGATTGCGTGAGTTGTTGTTATGCTTTGTAAACCAGATTACAGACGACTTCGTTGTGTGAAGAATAAATTTCTTTAAATATTGTTTAGAAGATAGTATTCTATAGAAGCCTGAGACACGCTTTCTCTTATGTTTTCTCGGCCATTATTCTACGCCCTGTTCCCTCACAAGTTTCACGACCGACTGCTACCCCAACAGCTCTCTTCTCAAACTCACCCGTCGCTGAAACGAAGTCTAAAGGGCACATATCTTTACAGAAGAACCACTCTTAATCGGTCTCGGATAAACCGGTCCTCAGATTATCCGGCATATCGCGTGGAACTGTTTTTTTCATATAATGGCTGGCTGGTAGTGACTCAAACATTACTTGATTGACGGGTCTTTCCTGGAAAGTAAAACGACGTTATCTGTTTATTTAGTTTTTTCATGTTCGTTTATGTACACTCCTGGAATTAGAAAAGGGTCCACGAAAAAAAATAATTCTAAGTCCTGCCCTCTTAGCAGTTTGGATTTTTCAGGTTTGTAACGCCACTCCCCTGCGACGGGGAAAATGCTCCTCACTTTCGTTCGACTAATCTTAGGCAAACTTGAAACTGCTTCCATATTCAGCGGACCAATATAAGACTAGTACTGATGAATATACCCCCATTAAATCGAAACGAGAGAAAATGTTTCATTACACCGTTATTAAAGAAATATTTCGTAATTTTTTATTATACACGTCTTGGACTTCCATAACAAAAAATATTATTTATGTTCTTAACTTCAATAAACTTTATTATTCTCTTTATTTAAATGACATCTCAAGATTCGTTGTCTCATAACGCCTTCCTAGAGAATATAAAAAAAGATATTAGAGTTTCTGTAAAAAAGTTTGCGTTTTACTGTAAAAAATATTGTTTCTATCACAGAATTTGGATGTCATCGCAAGATATCGTATGAATTTTTAAAAATCTCCAATAGGAAGGGACTTAGAATATTTTCGTGGGTCCTCTTATAATTTCTGGAATATACATATAATAGAATAAAATGAGTTGCAATGACGTCTCATTTGCTTCTTTATTCGAGATAACTTAATAAAATTTTAGGGTTGTTTTGAACGAAAATGGATATCCTCAGGAACCTCAGTTTAATCGGCCAAACGGGTAACCGCCCAGGGACTCGGTCCCGACCAGACAGGTTAAGATGATGTACTGTATTAATAAACGCGAATTCAATGAAGTAACGTCAAACGAAAGCACTTGAATTAATCTAAAATTTGAAAGAAGTTATCTTCAGAATTCTGGCAAGTGCACTATAAACGATACTAGGAATCGGTGGAACACAATTCGAATTCGCGATTCGAAGATCCTATAAATGGTTAAGACGTACTTCCGTTGCATAAATGACCGGCAGAGATAACATGTTTAGTACGCATTCATAATATCGACCTCAGTTCCTATGCAGTCTGATTCGTAATTTCAATCATTTTACATTCCTATTAACATTATACTTCCATAGAAATACATCCTGGGATAAGGTCAGTTTATAACATCCCTAGTTCATTTTTAACCATAAGAGGGCAGATTAGAATCTTGAAGTCGCGTGTAGCAGTAGTGATGCGAGTAAAACAATCTTAATAGCTATTTCGGCAGATAAGTGTTACGTAATCAAAAGAATAGCAATCATTGTAAAGAGTGGAGATCTCAGTTTGTTCATTTGAGGTAAAAGATCTGAATCTATTATTAATACAAGTTTTTCGTTGTAGTACATTGATAGAAGAAGTAATTAATATATTACATTTAATTAATAATTTACAAACAAGTAATTAATAATTTACAATAAATTAATAATTAGTAATTAATACAAGTAATTAATAATTTACAAACATATTTGCGTTAAATTACAAACATATTGACATTATATATGTATTATAACTCGCAGCTAACTTTTTATCTTATCTAGGAACTTTTGCTGAAATTTTTGAATCCGNTTGCTTGCTTCCGGAGAGTAAATTAGTTTATTGTCCTCCACGTGGTTATACGCAGTTTGTAACTGCTATTTTGACAATAAATTTATTATTTATTTATTTATTAGATTTTCGTTGAAGCAAAGCTATAACGTAAATTTCTGGTGTTGATCCACAACCTTGGCACGATTGTGTACATTATCTCTGTATATCCTGACCCGGTTTTTTTTACGGTTTTCCTCCGGGAATGTCATTTAATACTTTTATTATTATTAAACTCAAATTTTAACTACACATTATATCTACTATTCGTTTTGTAAGAATAAATGGAGAATACCACGTATTTATGAAAAAATTACCTTATAAATATTAAATCCGCAACTGCCCTTGGGCCCTTGATCAGAATTGATAGGATGTTATGTATATACATTGGAAAAGTATCTGTTCTCAAGATTTATGTACTTTACAAAACGTGATATTATTTGCAATACTAGTTTTAAAAATTATGAATATCTAATACTTGTGACAATTTTCGTGGTTCCAAAACCTACTGGGAGCTTACTAAAATGCATTCTCTGAATTATTGCGGATAAATGAGATAAAATGACGGCTGATCTTTGCTGCGTAGGACATAAGTTGGGATGTAAAAAAATTTAAAAATCACTATCTTTTAAAAGAAAATGACAGAGAAACAAGTTATTATCGTACGTTAAGTAAATATATATTTTAAAAAATCAATGATCTTATAGGACATTTCTGACATCATGAAGAGCTGGGACATAAGATAGGGATGTCTCATTGCATTCAGAGCTCGATAACATTATAAAAAAAATTTCTCCGTCTCGTGGATGCTTTTATTGAGACAGAATCTCGATATTTCATTATAAGACTTTTCCATAGAGAAAATCCCTTAAATTATTTTTCGAAGGGCTTGAAGTTCGCCCCGAGGAATGGGATCTAAACTCAGTGACTTGTTTGAGTTTTAACTGAGCTCCCCGATCTCTCATTACGCATTCATTTAAAGAACAAATAGCAAGAAACAATAAACAATGGAAAAGAACAACTTTTTCTTCGTTTAAGGTTTTCATAATGAAATGTTTCCTTGCGATGTGGAAACAAAATTAAAGAACAAGACTCCGTAAAACACATTTTAAAAACTCAATGTTATTACGAATATCCCAGGCCCTAATGAATTACTAAACCATGTCATTTTCTAAAAGCGCCATTTACAATTCAAATTAAATTTGTCCATAAATTAAGGTGTATATAATGAATGATAAAAAATTTAAAACTGAAATGTACAAATTTAACCGTTTAAATGGAAATAAAACTTGACTTTTGTCCTCCGTGGAATTCTGACTTGGTTGCTGGATGACCGTGACTAGGTTGCTAAGATTCCAAAGAGTTTTACAGCATGTTTGATGTTAGTTTTAGTTGACTAAACGTAACAGCGAATTAATCTATATAAAAAGATCATAAAATGAACTTTTTTACCAATAGCTATGTATATATGTATATCACGTGTATCTTGATTCTAGACTACCGAAGATAATAATAATATTTTTTAAACTGCGAATGGGCAGATCTACCCGGTGGCAGAATGTAAGGAAGTACAATACAAAGAATACATATCACTGAGAACTGAAATCAAAAATTGTTAAATAAATCAATAACTATATGATTCAACTAATATTAAAGTATAAAATAAAAAACATTTTACCCTGAAACATGTAAATACTTGATAAGAAAAATATTTATTGCACATTTAACTTCACTGATGACCCAAACACTCGACTTAACCCCTTTCGTGCACTTCACTTCACTTCACATTTCCCTTCCCAACTTTTTCTTAATCATATATTTCCCTCGTATCACTCCACTAGCTTCCCTCCTACACTAACGTACCCATTCTTCCAGAACTTGCCAAATCCTTTTAAATTGTCTATTCCCCTTTTCTTAGAACGTTTTTGAATTGAAGAGAGGTTGCTGAGCCCGATAGCGCTCCCACGACATCCGCAGGCAAATTGTTCCAGTTCCTGATTGGTCTATTGAGAAACGAGTATTTTCCTGCGTCTGTTTTTTTTATTCCTTTCGCAAATTTTGAAAAAGTGATCTTGTCTACCCAGTCTAGTCGGTTTATGTCAACGCTCTTTGACATCCCGCCACGTTGGTTCTTTTTTAAGTGTACTGTCCAGACATCCCAGTCGCGCTCCTTTTGTACGAATTTGGAGAAGTTGTAGAAAACCGATAAATATTTTTCGGTTCACAATAACGTTTCTTTTCTATTTTATACTACGAGTACTCGAATGAAGTAGAGTCGTGGATCAATCGAGAGTTCACTGCAACACTTGTTACGCGGGACTCGCCTCTATGTTGCTGCTGGATGACGGATCGCAGAGCTTACATTACGTGACAGCGGACGGAAGGCGAGCCACACGCGCTTCTACTTAATTAAGCTGCAAGACAGAGTGACGAGGTGTTAGGACAAGGACTCGCACTACGATAATGAAGCATCTGAATATGATTCAACTACTCTGTAATGTCAAATAAACTCATCAACTCTATTGATGTTTTCATGAATTTCTTTATATTCGAATTCATCCGAACTAATAAAAGTAAATTATAAATAAATTTATTAAAAATTATAAATAAAAGTAAACGTAAATTTATAAACATATTTGCGTTAAATTACAAACATATTGACATTATATATGTATTATAACTCGCAGCTAACTTTTTATCTTATCCAGGAACTTTTGCTGAAATTTTTTGAATCCGCCTCAGCCTTAGGGCCCTTGATCGGAATTGATGGGATGGTCCCTTGCTTGCTTCCGGAGAGTAAATTAGTTTATTGTCCTCCACTTGGTCATACGCAGTTTGTACTGCTTTTGTGACAATAAATTTGTTATTATTATTATTATGTAAGAATGTCTGTGGCATGGAAGAGGTAATCGATATAATTATTTGAAATTTTAAAGAACTCTTCTCAAAAATGATTGTAACTAAAATGCAAAGCATTAATAATATTGATGAATTACAAACGAAAGTATATAAACAATTTAAATTGGCTGCTAATTGTTTACTCGCATAACTGTAGACTATTAAGTTGACTAACGTATCAATCCACAGAACGTATAATCTACGTTCGTAGAAATATCGTAGAAACAAAACTATATAAATGTTTTAAAGAACACCGTTTTAAAGAACATAACCTAAAAGTGAAACAAAAACAAAAGAATTCAATGGTCTTAACAATGAGCATTGTTTATTCTTATGGAAGGTGTGAGTTGAAATGTTAACTTCGTAGAGCCACTTATGTTTTAAACTTAAACATTTTACAAGTTGGAAAACTACATTCACACAGGAACTGTTCATAGTTAAGATTAGTACCAGTACTATTTAGACATTCACATTCCATCCGCATCGAAATGAATACAACCAATGTTCGATCAGTTTTCCTCGTCACCTTTCGTGAAGTGTTGTTCTAAATGAACCTAACGCCCCCCCCCCCCAAAAAAAATCCAGGAATGCGGTATATTAAAACTGACAATAAAATACTTCAAAGGGTATTGTGAGAAGAGCAGAATAGCTACTAAAGATTCGTTTACAGGACAAGCGTCAAATTTAGGAAACCTGAGAAAATTTCATTATCTCTGCATCCTTCAGATTTCACTTCAACAAACCTCTTCACTGGAGAACGGAAGCTCTTCAGGTCTTTTCAACATCGACAGGCGCAGCGCACTCGTCTTCCACAGGGGATGGATCCTTTTTATTAGTCCTGTTTTAACCTTGCGTTTTTTATATCCCGCGTATTCATTTATGCTTTCTAAGAACAAGCAACAGAAATCCTCATTTTCACCCGACATTGGTTTTACCTTTTTCTAAACAAATTACGAAAATTTCACTTGATCGCTGAAATATTTTAAATCGGTAGATGCTTGACTTTATTTAGCATAATATTGCACACGTCTGGAACTGTTTTAATAAGAATTATTTTTCATTAAAAATACTGCCTACATCATGGACGAACGTTTTTATTCATTAGGCTGTACTTTGATCCCATCCTGGCCCGTGTTTTTCTCTGGTTTTCCTTCGCGTAGAGGCGAATTTTTTTATAAAGACTTTCTTGGCTCTTGCCTAGAGACGGCATCGATTGATATAATTATTAGCGAATTTAGTGTTATTTAATACTTAAATTATCAACGATATTTTCCGAATGATTTATAGTTTGATAATAATACGTACTTGTGAAATGACTTTTCTATATTTTATTAAATACAGTATTTGTTAATACTATAACACGTGTCGAACTATTTTTTATCGTAAGGTGTATGTTGAAATATTAAACCTGCCTCTGCATTAGGGTCCTTGAACGGAATTGATGGGATGGTCCCTTGTTTGTTTCCGGAGAGTGTATAGCTCTTTTTTTTGTGGTGCTTTACGGTTCATGTCGACAACAAAGGTCATTGGAGCCCAAAAAACTTGTACAGGTAGGGAAAATGCAGTTACGCACTAAGGAGAGCCAACATGACTCTCCCCGCGTGTGGGACTCGTCGAATGACTCAACCATACCCACTAAAAACCCTCCTGATCTACAACACACCAAAACATATCTAACAACATACATCAAAACATCAAATGGGGAGGGCAAAAAATGAGGGGGGGGGACAAAAAATGAGGGGTAGGACAACAAATGAGAAGGATGAGGAAAATGAAAGACACCCTAGCCTTAATAACGTCGGGATCGAAAGGAACAAGATGTGACGAAGGGAGGTCAGAAAAGATAAAGGAAGGAGCCTCGCACAAGTAAGTGGAAGTAATGCCAGACTCAGCTCGGGGCTCCGTGTTTGCCAAACACGTACTTACTAGATATAAGTCCCCTGGGAGTAAGGTTATATAGCTTTTCATAAACATACTTAACATATGCATATTATATATATATATATATATATNCTGTCCGTACGCAAAAGCGTAGAGAGCGGGTATATAAAATCTGTTTGTATATTATAGATATTAATATAGAGAGTTTGAATATAATACTATGCTTTCTTTAATTTATTAAAATTAGCATATATTATGAGTCGTTCTGATAGATTTGGTCAAGATAAGGTGCATAGTGGAATAATTGTAATTTACCTCAAATAAATAACATTGGCCTTATTATGGTGTTGATCTTGACCAATATATATTATAGAACGGAACGATATATTCGAGGATTGGTCATCAATAAAAGATTCTTTTTACAACGCCAACGTTTCGGCGTAAACATACAAACTAATACTGACAATTTAAGTAACATATTCAAACATATTATCGACAAATGGGTTGTCAGCAGTGGTAGGGTTGTTTCGCCATGACTGAACTTATGAATTTCCAATTTTGTTTTTGTTTTTTACCTACACCAAGAAGGTTATAGAGATGTAGTGAGTTGTATTTAGAGGGTATGGCTGGTGGTAATAGATGATGGTGTGCTTCCATATCATACAGGTATGTTGTGTTGTATTATAATAAGACTTTTTGGGTGTTTTTGTAACAGTTATTTCATAGTTAGATAGTGAATAAACACTGATATATTGTTTGTGTTAATAAGGTGTTTCAAAGTTGTACTAAAAATAATGTAAATTGTGTATGTTCCGTGTAGCCCTGATGAAGGCAAAATAAATTGCCGAAACGTTGGCGTAGTAAAAAGAATCCAATCTTCGAATATTTCGCTCCGTTATATAACATTGGTCTTATTAAGGCGTATTATCAAGAAATCTAGCATATAATGTTAGTAGTCATAAAGTAGCCATATTAGAATTTCACCAGAATGTAATTTGTAATTTATTGAAATTAAATTGAAATATTGATAACAATGGATAAGAGTTATGTGTAATTCAATAATTAATAACAAATCTAATAGACGTTATAAATTTGTAACTACATTTTTTGATGAATAGTCAAGCCGTGGCACTTATACATTAATAATAGGAGTAAGGATTACGTGAGTTACTACACTGCCACCGTGATATCACAAAGAATCTATTTTTTCTTCCTGAAACACTACTAATAGCCGCTTCATCAACGAAACCATTATCTAGACACTCCTGTCGTCTTTATTCTTATCCTGGATTTCTCCCGATAACCTCCGTTCAGACGGAGAGACATAAATTCTCTAATTTCTCTCTCACGCCAACCATCCGTCATGTTCTCCAGTATTTCTATACTTTACTACGCTGTAGGTGGTAATGACGTGTGACGTAAAAATTGAAATAAACTTGAACATAAATTTTGGTTGAAATTCCTATAACATGTAGGTTGAGGTTCGGGTTCGAAGAACCATTAATGTTCAGGCAAATTACAGAACATGAGGAAGGTAGATAAGGTGTGTTTAAACCCTGGACATGCTAACAAAACAGTTTAATGACATGAAAGTTGAAAGTAATGAAAGAATACAAAGCTGAAATTCCCGTGAGATACTGAGATAAGGTGAGACGACCCTCTTCATCAGAGATTCAGCTTGGGTTTTGAGTTGAATGGGTGGAGTGCAGTTCGCGGACAAACTGAGATGCTGCGGTGTGTGGAGCAGTTTGACCGTGAAGTTGTTGCAAGTGAGGACGCTCCTCTGTGGTTTGCCTGTAGGTGAGTTGTTGCAAGTGAGTGAGTGTCTCCATGTCGGGCTTCGCTTCGGAGAAGCGTGTTGTTCGCGCGCTGGCGCCAGGTGAGAAGTGATGACTCGATGAGTTAGTTACAGCAAGCGAGAGCGGTCGCTCGTCGGAGGCTACCTCCTAGCGGCAAAGGGCTCGCACGCTAGCTCTGATTCATAGGATCGATCGATAGCGTGACGTCACATGCCGAGTGTGTATCGATCGCCCATCTTACTATCTTACTCGTCATGATAGGCTATTTGACGCTGTTCTGTCGGGAATAAGGTTCATAGAAGCCCAAAACCGAGATATGTCACTCAATATGCACAAATAGTATAGAGCCCAACAGATTGTTCACTTATCTAATGGTCAGATATTTGAAAAATGTCTGAACAAAACCCATAGATCTACATCCTTTCGTCACCTCAATCAACCATCTAATTTGCTCTCTTTGCCGTTTCCCTTCACTCTTGAATATATAATACCCGTCAGATCGACTACGCTCAAATACACAACAAAAATGTTTCAAATGATAGTTTCAATCATTCCGTATAAACTGGGGATGAATTTTTGTGCCCTTCCGGTACAAAACTTTGAATGATTTGACTTTAAACTACTATGCTCTTATATGGAAAAACATTCACCGGTTTATGACTTTTTAATATCCTGGCAAACTTATGGGTTTCACACGAAAAAAAGCAACTAAAACATAGCGAATGAAAAAAAGTTACGCATATGTAAAGTTTTTCATCCCTTAAGCAACATTTAATACTCTTCCACCGGAAATGGCAGCCATCTCCCGTGTTTGAAGATATGATCCTCATCAAAGAAGGAGTCAAACGATAATCTATAGTAATTATCAAATTTTAACATTCTCAAAACAATTGTCCTCGTCCAACAGTAAAAATCAGTCAAGGTCAACCTGTACTATAACAGGCTCAGAAGGTGCCCAATGGGTTCGCGGAAGGTAGAGCCCCGCAATTACTCGACCACGGTACTAGGAGGAGGAGGAGATGTGGTCAGCACCTCGCCCCGACCGGTTTGACTCCAGGATAAAACCTGGTACTCATTTTATAGCAGGCTGAGTAGGCCTGGGAATCAAAGGGGATGTTAAGGTGTAAAGATAAATCCCTATCTCACCGGGAATCGAACCCCGGCCATCCTACCTGCAACTCAGAACTCTACCCACTGAAACAGTAGGATTCAACCACGCTGAATCAGTCTTGCGGATAATTAATTAATTGGAATTCGTTCCATGAATATTTCCAAGTTTCGTGAATAGTTGATAACTGAAGGTAGCACTAGTGTAGGTAGAATTAAATCACAAACATTTCTGAAATCGGCATAAATATACAGAGTAATATTGATTTATTGTGATTTCAACTTGAAAAACGTACCTCACCGGCCATTTCAGTGAAATATTTGCAATTACAAATGATGATGTAATACATTGCGTCTTATGGAGAAAACATTTAATTACAAAATAAGACCAATTTTTAAATCACGAAACTGATGGAAATGATTTACTTTGATTTGTAGTGCATTTTCCCTCGCAGTATTTCTTTTTACATCACTTTTTTATCTATTGGTCACCGGACGTCTGAGAAAACTTATTTCACTTTCTCTGAGATGAGACGAGGCATAAATCACGAAACCGTTGCGACCGGCCGCCATGTTGTTACTTCTCTATTTTCACTTCCACCCTTCTGTGTTAGCGAAAGCAATAAAAGTTTCGATAACTTTGTCTTCTCATTTCAATAACATTTGAAAACACTCGAATGACAAAACAATGAAAGACGCTCGAATTCTATACAGAGTGATTCAGAACTCTGTGTCATGGGAATTGTGATATTTTGTGACGTTTCGACTTTAAGAACTTAACATCTCAAAATATTTCGTATTTGTTCATCATAAAGTCGTACGTTCTTCATTATTTATTCATTTCGATTATAGAATGGATGGTAAATGGAGTTGAATTTGAGAACACTGTTGGTAGAATTGTACGTCAGAGTAAAGGTAATATACAGACGTATGACCCGAGATTAACAAAAGGTTATTGAATTAATTAATTTTTTGAAAACTAATTAAAGGTCTTTCAATTTGTCGAATAGTTACACTAAGATAGAAGCAGATCTTTTCCGGATACAACTAACAAAATATTTAATAAAATATAGTTGAGGTTTCTTCTGATTGTCTTATTATTATTATTAAAATTCACTATTAAACATTATTGGATCTGTCTGCAGCAATTTTCTGACAATCAATTTCATTCACCAATTCCATATATCTTCTCCTTCATAAGATTTTAAATAAGTAAGATATCTTTTATTATAATATTGTTTATTCAGCCAACGGTTCGAGATTCAATTTTATCTCTTCTTTAGGGCTAGACTTATTTCTATGACAACAGAAATGGTAGGTTGTCATATACATAAAGCTTTACATTATAATTCAAGTCACTAATTATAATAAGATACAAAAAACATACTTACATAACATACTGGAGATGAATCTAAAAATACCTGAGTAAACTGTATCTCTTAATATATTTTTGATATAAAAGCCTTTCAACACTGCTAAACAATCAAAAGCACTCTGTCATTGTGTTAGTTCTCTTTTGATAAAATCTCTCGTTTCGTTTATTTTTCGTATTTCATAAAAACATTTTCATATTTCTGTGAAAAATAAATAATTTGTGCGAAGAAAATAAAAAAGATACATTCGTATTAATTTATCCCGGTTTTCATTCTCCATATGACCTTATTCTTTATCCTAAATAGGATATTTAAGGCACGTTTTCTTATCTCTATTTGGCATTGTACAGCCCTTCGCACTCATTTCTTCCACTTTTCAGAATAATTTGACGCAGTTGCGAAGTCGCCATAGAAACTAAGACTTCTCGTGGCGCTATCTGCAGTGGAACGAGTTATAAAACTCCATTATGAACTGCTCGTTTCTTCTTAAATGACTTTAAACACATTTAGAAGGGTGAGAATTGGCCTGAACCTTCCGCAACGGAAAGATATTTAATCAAGTATTTAGCTCCCTTTTAAACTAATTAATTATTTATACGACTCCTTAGTTATTTAACTCGTAGAATGTTCTCTTGGGGTATGAAAATGTTTCGGCAAATATTTACTACAAAAATTTATATATTGAACTCATGTATGCACCTACACCAAAAAAATACAACTAAATACATAATCCTTCTAATTCACAGTTATTATTGTAGGGATGATTATAATTCTATCTATTCTACAATTTTAATATTCATTATATTAAAATATACGACCCACGTATTTTAGTATATGAACACATTTTCTATTTCTCTCTCAACGTTACGTATATAGATTTTTCGGGACAGAACGTGGTGGCTCAGGTGGAAGCGTCCTTGCTCTTCACGAAGTCATTCCGGGATCAGAGACATTTGTAGCTTTTCACATTCATTCGTACAACTGAAACGCGAACCCTCCTGCCTCAATCCACTTCCCCCTAGTACGAATAACTCGAACTATTACTAACCTTTTGTACTAACCCCTCTACGTGGGTCAAATTGTTAGTAAACCCAGATAACCGCCCCACCTACTGACAATAGCGCTGGTCTAGTGGTCAGTAAGGCTCAGTTTCTGTGTGAGTTTACTCACTAGACCCATCGTGAATTTTACCGAGGAACAGCGTCTAGATAGAATCCAGATTACTTTATCCGAGTATTAGTTGCAGACTGTGAACTTTTCATACATTATATGAACTGACACATGGAAATGAAAAGCTATAAATTGTATCTTGCCCCACCCGGGTGATGACTTGGTGACGACTTGGTGATGAGTTGGTGACGACTTGGTGATGACTTGGTGACGACTTGGTGATGAGCGATCATGCTGCCACCGTAGCCACGGAGGGACTTTTCCCTTTTCTTTATTTTACATTTTTTATACATTTCACAAAGAACGCTTAATAAACAAAACTCATAGTTAAGACCTCTGAATTCTTTGGTTATCATTTCTCTTTTATGTGAAGTACTCGAAGACAATGTTCTTCGCAGTCTTTATATAATGATTTTGCTTCTAAGATTCGCTCATGTACATAATACGCTCAGTGCATTCTCCGCCTGACGTAACTTAATCTGGTGGACACATTAGTAAGCTTCACAGTCAACAGTTATGCGGACGAAAATCACATCTACCGAACTGCAGCCAATTTTAATTCTTTTTCTGCCCTTTAAATTCATCAATATTTAACATACTTTGCATTTTAATTGCAATAATCCTTGAGAAAAATCTTTTGAAATTCCAAATAATTTCATCGATAATTTTCTCCGCTTTGCATGCCTCAGACACATGGCAAATAATTCACTTTTGTCAAAATATGAAGCGTCACCCAGACTAGGCGCGTAGATTGGAGAGCAGTTTTGTGGAAGATATCTTTTTATCACACAACGTGAAATTGAATGCAACGACCCGAAAGAGACCATTTCAAGCGGGCGACACTTGGTGAGTTAAGTGTGCGTGCTCATATTCAGAATATGATATGCTGGCGCTGAAAATTGGCGTTGCACGTTATCCCGGGGGAATATTTTGAAATTTTATATGTGTCATTTGTATTTTATTTATGAGAACTTTTGCGTGATTGTACCCTCATGTGTTCACACACGAGGTTTCTGCCACTGAAGAAACGTTTTAATGTGTATTTTTTAAATTGATTACGAGAGTTTTAAACTTAAAATTACTCGCTTACAAAATAAGAACCGAAAAAAAAATCCTGAAAATCACTGATTTATTACACAAGAAAAACAGTAACGTTAAAAAGTAGGGTTCTTTTATATTACAAGCGGTTTGGAGTTTACAACGACGTTAAGTTTAGACAAATCTCCTCACAACGACTGCACACAAAACTTATGCATTGCTCTTGATACTATCCTAATAGTGACTGAGAACTGTTTCGGTGGAACAAATTAATTTCTCCGCTTCTGTCATGGGATTTACATAATATACGAAATGGCACAGAGTAAGGGGAAAAAGTTATTTTGGAATTTTGAAAATTTAATTTTTACTTTCGTTTGTTAAAAAAAATTCGTTTGGAATAGTTTTATTTATTATTTTATAGATTAAACAAAAGGTTTACGACAAGTAACTGAAATATTTATGTAAATATACTGAAACATTAAAAGAATTTTGTTAACAATCCCGTCTGTTAAATTGGTCTCGTATAAAATGAAATTGTAAAATGCATGTTTATGAACACAATGTGGAGATAACCTCGTTATTGCGTGATTTCCGTCGTTTTAAAATGGTAGGTTAAATATTTGGGAACCGTGTTACATGAGAACAATTCTCATGAATCTTCTATTACTTTTCCAATATTGTTTAAAATTTGCTGCGAACGTCATTTCACTGTAAACAAATTTTATTAATTGTGATTTCAGTTGAATATCTAGATTTAGCTCATGTTATAATTTCATTTTGTTGTTACAGTAGTTGCATGTACCGCTGTATAATGAATTACTCTATGCAAAAAATAAAAACAGGGTCTGAAGAATGCGACTTATTAAAAGACTTAATAATGATTAAAAGAACTGTGGTCGTTAGTTTATTATAAAGTAGTTGCAGTAATTTAGTTTATTGTCCTCAAAGTGATCATGGGCAGTTTGCAACTTAACAATAAATTGTTTTATGCATATATTTCTTCCGTGTACCCTACACGTGGAGAAGATATGTGATAACTTTCGGTCAGGTGTAGTGGTCAACAGCCCTGCGATCAAAGCAGGAGTCCCGTGTTCGATTCCCGGTTGTCGCCATTTTCCCCTACCCGAAAGTTACCTCATTAAATTTTTTGCCCGGCGACCGAGTTTGATGTTGGCACAGAGCTTGCACACAGTGTAGCCAAGGCTTTTATTCCGCCATCGTCCATAAGGGTAATAAGTGTAGCTCACATTTTGTTGGCACCACTTTCGGATTTCTTTCAACTTAAATCTATCGCCAACATCGGCAACCAATTCGATTAATTTGCTTCACTGAAGCTATTCTGTCCTTTTTGCATCGAGCGTGAGGAACGTTCTGTTTTGGTAAGCAACAGACATTCCAAATAGTTCACTTTTATTAGTACAAATTACAAGAACAAATAGCCGTTACCACAAAATACAAAACGAGAATTCAAAGGATATATGTTGTGTCTATCTTTATGTCTGTCTGCAAAAATGTTTCATGTATTATTTTTTTTGTATAAAGAAGTCTTCATTTTTCGGTATTCCACACGGAAAGTATTGATGTGAGACTTACGTGATCTCTTGGCTCTGTGCTATGATACATCTTTATCGATTTCATATTTCTCGTACTCGACCTTTTGAAGTTTTTTAAACTCATAAATGTACAATGCAACTTTAACTCGTATTTTACCATTTGAAGGCGATCGTATTGCTTTTTATTCTTTCATTCCCTTTTTGAGACATATTTTGAAAGTATGTGTATTGAGAAAATTATTGAAATTGAGTCCCATAGATTTGCCTTCGGGACATTTTTATGATCTGGCAAAAACTGATAAGGTATGTTGTTGAAAGGCATATTTTACTTTAAAGAATATCAATAAACACATTATAGAAATATTAACACAGTATCGCGGACGAAGTAGTGAGTCTGGAGGCATTGACACAAACGGGCGAAATGAACCGGAAATCGATTTAGGGTTACTAGCGAGTCGTATTGACCACACAAAATACTCAAAGATAATCCAACTTATATATCTTTTAGTTTTGTCATTTATTTCGTTTCTAGATATTCTTAATAATAAGTTACTCACAGGATCTTATTTTTAAATTTTTAAGTTTTCTGAAATAAATTTCTACATAAAGTTCCACCGAAAATCACTCAAAATGCAACGTAAATTCTCGTACTTCACATCCAAGGTCTGAAAATTGCTCAAAACTGAAGTAATTTATGAACGGTTCCTTAAATGTGTTTTATTGCTTACTCATTTTCGTCGCATTTGGATGAATTTTGGTCAGAAATTAATGTAGAATTCAAAAAAACTTCATTATAAACTTATGAAAAACGTTACCGTCGCCTCATTGTTGGGCGAATCGACTGAGTGATTCGGGAGGATAAGCTCAGTTCTGAGCAACCCCTCAAGGTAGCACTAGCGTAGGTAGAATTATTCACTAACATACCTTAAATAGGCATAAATAAATATTGTACTGTGTACTTATTGTTATTTAAACTTAAAAGACACACCTCATCGGCCATTTAAATGAAATAAGTGTAATTATAATTGATGGTATAATACATTGCCTTAAAATACTTGAGCGTTGTCTTTCAGAAACAAAGCCACTTACTTGCGGAGTACCCCAAGGATTAATTCTCGGCCCTATACTCTTTTTATTGTATGTGAACGACATGTCATCATCCACATCAGATTGCAAAATGGTTCTTTTTGCTGATGACACTAATTTACTATGTAAACACGCCAATGCTCAAAACGTTTTGTCTAACCTTTCGACTTGGTTCCATGCAAATCGTCTCATTGTAAACACTGACAAAACAGTGTCTATGTCATTTCACAATAGTATCACAAAATCTTTACCCCAGGTTTCTCTTTCTTTAAACGGAACACAATTAAAAACTGTTACGAATACAAAATTCTTAGGTCTCCATATTCAAGACAACCTCAAATGGAATTGTCACGTTGACAATCTTAATTCCCAATTAAGCAAATTGTGTTACGGATTCCGAAACTTAGTTAACGCAGTTAGTCCACGTATTTTCCGTTGCGTATATTTTGCAAACGTGTACTCCCATTTACGTTACGGAATTACCTACTGGGGTAATTCCGGTCAGAGTATTCAAACTTTCAGAATTCAGAAGAGGATAGTTCGGATAATTTGTAAATCTCATCCCCGAAACTCTTGTAAACCTTTATTCAAGGAATTAAATATCTTAACACTTCCCTGCATTTATATTTATGAAACGGTCGTGTTTGTGAAGACCGAATTACTGAAGTGCCACTCTTGCTTCATACGAAACAGTCTCGTTCACGAACACAATACTTGCAATAGGAATAATATTCATCGCCCTAGAGTGTCGACCACTCTTTGTCAAAAAGGACCTTATCATTCGAGTATCGTTCTATATAATTCCCTGCCCAAGAATATAAAAGACATTATGAAATTGAATATCTTCAAATCTGCGGTTAAAAACTATCTCCTGCACCAGTGCTTCTACACTGTAAAAGAATTTATTGATTTTAATAAAAGTTAAATTCGTCTTGTACTTTATCACGCCATTGCTGTAGCACTTTTTAAATAACTTATAACAATTTCAAAAACTATTTTCTTGCATGATTGTGTTGCCGTACGGCTCATATTAATTTAGTTTTATGTGTACTCAACTTTGGCACGGTTGTGTACATTAATTCTGTAGCCCCATCCTGGCCCGGGTTTTTCTCCGGTTTTCCTTCGGGTAGAGATGGATGTCTTATACAGGTTCTCTAGGCTTTTATCTTATCTAGCAGCTAAGTTTTTATCTTATCTAGAACTTTTGCTGAAATTTTTGAATCCGCCTCTGCCTTAGGGCCCTTGATCGGAATTGATGGGATGGTCCCTTGCTTGCTTCCGGAGAGTAAATTAGTTTTTTTNACGTGGTCATACGCAGTCTGTACTGTTTATTGACAATAAATTTATATTTATATGGAGGAAACTCTTATTTTCAAAATAAGACCAAGTTTTAAATCACGAAAGTGATGACACTTAATAACGCTATTTAACTTTTTCTGAGGCGAGATGCATAAATCACGTAGCCGTTGTGCTCGGTCGCCATGTTTGTACATGTTGTTATACATTGCAAAGGAGTCGACGGAGTTCCTGAATACTTTTTGCACTATATTATTAACTGATATTTACAAATTAATTCATGTATTTTTCTCTTTGTTTTATTCATATTGTTGTTAGTTACAATAATAATAAAGAAAACAATTAAACATCTCAGTGATTTGACTAACTTGGAAGTGCTGGTCCCATTTTAACCTTCTGGGCGGAAAGACAATAATCCTAACGAGCGTGATAGTGAGCCTTGCGGTACTCCAACACGCGGAACCGATTCTCCGCTGAGCTCCGCTCCTGTGAGATTCCTGCCCTGATCACCACCGCGAATACACACCCCTGAGCCCCCGAGCGCCTTTTGTCTCCAGGGAACACCGTCGTCATCTCATCGTCTCAATCCCCCACCCCCAACTGGTGGTGGCATTCCCGCCACGAAGCGCCCGCTGCCACCGCTGTAATCCAAATTAGCAGTCGCCCACCGCCATACGTGTCGGTTGCCTTCCTTCTGCTTCACCAGAGGAGCAGCTTCTGCACCTGCGACGCAGTTCTAAAACACAGGCAGCGAGACGAAGTACGTGCGCGGCGGCAATTTCAGGTGCGGCACGCGTTTTGCGATACACCACCTCGCAGGGGTGTACACAACCAGGTACGTCTTCGGTTCTATAGGGAGCTAATATTTGTATTGTCTTTTCATGTAATACACTGTAACGTCTTCAAAAGAATTGAATTCTAATATCATCTTGTTCTACAATCCCCCCGGTAGATCAGGTGTTAGCGTTCTTGCTCATCACCTAGTCATCCCGGGTTCAATTCCCGGTGGGACAAAAAAATTGTAGCGTCTTCGCTTCCCCGTAGAGCGTCGGTTCAAGGTAAGGTTACTTTTCTATAATATGTGTATACATCCACAGACGTTTTTACAACTACATCACGCGAAACAAATTTCGAAGAAACTGCGCTCAGTGTTGTAAGGTGTCAGACAAAGTGAGTACAATTTATTGATTCATTAGTTAGCTGCTAATTTGGCTGCATTTTTCTTCATTAAAAATATATTAAATAAGAATACGGTCTACAATTAAGTATTTAATGACTTAGCAAAAACTGGTTTTACCCTGAAGGTACTCATCAACACACTTCCTTTGCATGGTCAAACAATATTTTTATTTAACATATCTTTTAATTTTGATTGAGTTTGGGAATGGATTTATTTCTTTGTATTCCGTCATTATCGTTAACTATCCTAAATAAAATCAAAATTATATATTAAACATTGATTTTGAGAAACAAATGTAAATTATTGAAATTCATGTGACAGGTAGTCCATGAATCCAAATTTCGTTCGTAATCTTTGTTTTCTCTTGTGACGACTGTTTGGTGCTTTGAATGTCATTGAACCTCATACCACGAAGTTAAAAAAATTGGCTCGTGTGGACTGTGGTCACGATCTAGTTTGTGGGTGAATGCTATCGCAATACATGTATTTATCCAGTGATACATCCATTGCAAATTAGGTCCTCAGTGTTTCCAATCGCTGGTAAATGATTCTGGTCGCAGAAATTCGAAATTGTTAACCGCGAATACGGTGTCTGTCACATCATTAATTTTTGCCCGCGATTCGCCATCTGCTAATCGCTCATCAGCGTAGGCGGATTTGCGTTGGCGTCGACTCATAATTACTCGCGGAACGACAGATCCGATCCCCTCACTGGTGTGACGTCGCATTCACGGAGATATTGAGACCATATAGTCGGGTGTGGTTGAAGAGGGGAAATTGTAGAGTTGAATCGGACTAATGGAATGAGATGAATTACAAACACGTTTATCAAGTGTATATAAATAAATCTGGTCAAAAAAGCAATTACAAACTTCGTATGACCACGAGGACAAAGGAATGTACTCTCCGGAAGCAAGCAAGGGACCATCCCATCAATTCCGATCGAGGACCCAAAGGATTTCAACACACTCAAAAAATATTTCGGTACGTGATATAAAATTAATATAATTGCAACAAATTTGTATTTAATAAAACACAAAAAAGTTATTTTCGAAGTACATATTATTATCGAACTGTAGATTATTCGAAAAGTATAATTTATAAATCATAGCTATTAAATGATACTAATTTCGAGATTTCTTATGGACTCAGATGCCGCCCCTATGCGATTATATATATAAATAATAAATAAAATTTACTATGCAGTTATGATTTGGAGTTATTTGACAAATTAATCTGTGCATATTGCGAGTAATAATTACCTCCCCAAGTGTAAAATATTAGTGGATAAATATTAGTGGTCCGAAAAGTTTAGTGAACGAGCCCGAGAGCCTGATCAGGTGAAACGGCCTGTCCTATCAGAGAGGAGCGACGTCCGCCCCCCTCTATTGGTCGAAGCAGCCTGCGCGCGGAGGGGCAGCATTAGGAAGAAGCACGGGAGTCGCCAGAGACGCAGGGCAGTCTCTCGAAGGAGGAGAACAGTCACTTCGAGAGCGACGGCAGTGATCGTCAGAGTGGCGGCGACCTTAGATGATCACGAGTGACGAGCAGAACGAGACCTTACTCTGGGGACGGGCAGAGCGCCGTCATATCATGAGTTTGTTCGGCTAGACACTGCTGCCCCGCGTCACCTGCCGACCACGCAGAGTCTCTCCTCTCTTACGCCGCAAAGATGCTCGACGCATACTGTATTTTGTGGGTTGTAGACGCTATATTTTCAGTGTTCTATTCTACAGAATGTTAATAAATTATTTTTTTTTTTACAAACGCTTTGAATCTTCCTTCCAGCGACTAACCAACATAATCAGTTGTTTTCCTTATATTATGAGATTTATTTAGGAAAATTCGACCGGGCAACTGCTCTAGAATTGGGGCCCGGGAGTGATTCGTGATCCCTGAGAATCATCATTTTTCACGTGATGAACTCCAATAGTTTTGCATGTGTAGTTGAGGAAAAAGATACATCTCAATGTAGATAAATAAATAATTTAATTTTAATTTATTTTGAATGACGAATACTGAAGATCGAAAACGTCCAGTTTTCTTTAGAGGGTCGATATGTGATATAATTGAAAATCAGATTTACCCGAATTTGACAAAGGCAAATCTCTCTGGTTACTAGACTAATGTACAACTACGAAGAATATCCTGTGAAGCTCGTTTTACGTTCGCCAGTTCCATAAAGATTAACCAAGTTAACAGTGTGCATTGTCACGTTTTTTATATTGGTAATGAAACAAAGTTAATTGTTATTTATTTGAGTCTCAGAATTAAAAACGCGAATGTATTTTACAAGTTATGTTCAGTTGCTGGTATTATTCAACATCATTGTACGGATATATTTTAGTTATAATTATACTACATGATTATTTAACACTTATAATTCCATTATAATAAGTGCGTACCATTAATAATAATAAATTTATTGTCAAAAAACAGTACAAACTGCGTATGACCACGTGGAGGACAATAAACTAATTTACTCTCCGGAACCATACGAGGGACGTATTCCATCAATTCCGATCAAGGGCCCTAAGGCAGAGGCGGATTAAATTTTTTTTTTTGCGTAAGTTCCTAGATAAGATAAAAACTTAACTGCGAGTTATAATACTAATAGAATGTCAATATGTTTGTAATTTTACGCAAAAAATTACAAGTACGAATTATTATCGAACTATAGATTATTCTGAGTATAGTGTTTAAAATTATAAGAGTTGAAAAAACCCCACTAAATTCTCGATTTATTGTTACAATAAAGACGTCCCTAGACAAAGCCTAGAGAACCTCTATAATAAATCCGCCTCTACCCGAAGGAAAAAAAGGAGAAAAATCCGGGTCAGGATGGCCGTAATAACTGTTACTTAATAAAAACTATTTGTCGAAAATTTAAACTTGTATTTTCCCTTGCTTGGAGTTCATAGATTTTTATCCCTCTGTTTGTTTGTTCTGTAATTGAAATGAAACTGTTTCTTCCATGTTCTCTACACGTGGAGAAGATATGTGACAATTATCTGAGTGAAAATGATGATGTACATTTGAGGAAGGTGGTGTAGTGGTTAACACCCCTGCGATCGTGAAGGAGTTCCGGGTTCGATTCCCAGCTCGCCGCCATTTTTTACCTGTCTAAAAGTTGTCATATATTTTTTGTGGGTTTTGTTAAATATAAATTTGTTTGTGTACTGTTGATACTATAACACGTAGCAAACTATTTTTATTCTCATCTTTAAGAGTAAAGTGCTGAAATGTTAAGTCCACCCGTACCTTGGGGTCCTTGATCGGAATTGAAGGAATGGTCCCTTGCTTGCTTCCGGAGTTTATTGTCCTCCACGTGATCATACGCACTTTGTAACTGCGTTTTTGAGACAATTATTTTATTTATTTCTCTATCATGTTAGATGTAGTATTTCCGTGGTATCGGAGGCAGGAACATCCATTTCGAGATGGTCTTTGCGTGTGAAGCCTTCACCTGAAGAGTTATGTGTCAGCGTCACGCATCGATCATCCGCGTGTTGCATTCCGTGTCACACACAGCAGTGAACCGATACTCTGCATCTTATTCAAAAGGGTTTAGGAGGAACGGAGTACACCTTGACGTCCCTTTGGAAAGGAAATGCGTTTGGAGGTCTGTCGAAGGGCTTTTGTGGACCGAGTGACATGAGTGGTATGAGCTACAATGGAAGGAATAAATATTTGATGTACTGCATCTCATTGACCTCTCGACAATAACACCTGTTCTACTGATGGAGTATAAGAGCTTATATTGTGTTGGTACCGCGGCAGGGCTCTAATAACCTTGCCGTTGACGAACCTTAAAGCCCCACAAAAAAAAGTATCGTGGCGAGATTCAAATTACACGTTAATTCTCTGCCGGATATGTAATAAATGCCGATGTACATGCTTAATAAACAATGTTTCTGTTATTATGTTTTGTTGCAATAAACAAGTTATTACACTCAAAAGTCAGGGAGACCAAAACACGTCGATAAAAAATAGTTTTATTATTCCGTGACCATACTCAAAGGATTTACGCTTAGCCGAAATGTTGAAAATGTAGAAAATATATTTATTAATTAAGTGTTAAAAAACTAAGGGTAAACAAAGGATAAAATTGCCAGAGTAAAACCTTTCATTCAAAAGCCCAATATCGTTAGAATCGGTTGAGAATACGAAACCCATTCCAGCTAACTTCACGGAACCTGGTGGCAATAGCAGATGATAACAAGACACTACTTTATGTTCCCTGACATGACACCTCACGTCACGGTCATGAAGTAAAATAACTGTAATTTGGGTGTCCTTTTTGAATTTAAAAGGTAAGTAATAAAAGTTATGGAAGGAACTATTTCCGCAATGAATAAAGAATATAGATGCAGAAAGAACTGCAAGACATGCTAACCTAACGACCAAGTAGTTTTGATACCGGTTATTCGCAGCGTGGTTGCCGATTTGGTTGACGGCAGATGCTGCCACCTTACTTTCCCCTCCTATTTTAATAATACGTCATGGTCACGGTCTTGACAAACTTCGTACCTCCTCCTCTCTCCTGTAGAGTTCACTCTTCGCGGGAGAGAATAGTTGTGACACGCCCTGGTCTACGCAGTCTGGTTTGTCACGCCAGAGTGAACATAAAAGATAGATAGTTCGGTGTCTGTCGAGAGATTGAAGTCAGGCGGTGGCCTCCGTGTCTGAGGTGAGTTTAGACTCTGGCAGGATAGAGGGTTGTTGGCAGGCATGCTCGTATGCTACGTCTTTCAATGATATATATTTAAATGACTTCACCTGCTGCGTGATTAAGGGCTAGTTTATTACGTGTTAGGGCCGGCACAGAAAATCCGTCGGTTGCTTACTATTTTGTGGATATGGTTGTACTGCTCTATGACAGACAATAGTTATTTATGATCATATCAACGTGTGATTATTTATTTGCCTGAGTGTCCAGTATGCCCTTTTATCGTACCGGAACCAAGAAAAGAGGAGTCGTGTATCCTCGTGGTTCTCTGTGACACATACATATTCCTCTTGCATTATCTGTTTCTGTGAGGGGTTAATAATACGCTCTATTCATTTCCACAATGTTGACATTCCGTTTTCACACCCACGCAGAAGTCAATTGAAACAAATCTCAATTTAAACATAAATGAATCAATTTAAAAAATTGCTTAGTTACCTTTTCCTGAACTTAAAACTGGCAAAGAGTATTATTAGCGTTTGCCCCAGCAACGTAAGGCAACTACAGTCTGGGCAAAATAAAAGTGGCCCGGAAAGAATTGTAACCCTGGCACGGAATTGACCTTTGTTCATGAACAGGAGAACTGCCCATCACAGAAAATACTAGAAATGGTCAACGTTTACGTCGATTCGGCGCTGTGCTCTATTTATCAGACTGAGAGACGAGCCGTGGCTCAGTGTGTAGAGCGCTGAGTAGCTGGCTGGAAGGCCGGGGTTCGATGCCTGGTGATTTTTCATCACACCTCAACTTCCAGACTGACTACCAGGCCTACTCAGTCTGTAAAATGAGTAGCAGGATCTATCCTGGAGTCAAACCGGTCGGAGATAGATGCTGACCACATCCTCTTCTCCTAGTGCCGAGGTCAAGGAATTGCGGAGCTCTATCTTTCGCGATCGCCTTGGGCTCCTCCGGGGCACCCTGTTCAGCGAGCTCCCTGGCAACGTAACATCTCTCCTTCCCAAGTTTAACGGTTAGATGGAAGAGCAGGCCTCATGGTCTGAACCTTCTTTTGCCAAAAGGCTGAAAATAAATAAATATATTAAAAAATAGTAGCAAGATTTAGAGGAAAGCTACTTTTCCAAAAATAATATTTACTATAGCGTTCATCAATCTCGCAAAACACTTCTATAGAACAAAATGAAAACTAGATAAGATTTTTTGACTATCTATTACTGCATTGATCACCACAAAATGTTATATGACAGTAATTTTTTATTACGAATTCATGATTCTGACAGCTTAATATCAACGTGGCAGCACCATACCTAAAAAAATATGCAGAAGCGAATAAAAAACTAGTTATGGAAATTTGAACTATTTATTGGATGAACAATTACTAGACATGATTCTAATCGTTTTTGGTTTTTTTGTAACATTATCATGGTTATAAATAAATCGGTGAATACTATCATTCAATAGTATACATAAAAATAAGTCAACCAATAATATGTTATTTAATTTTTGTTAATATTAATTTTTTTGTTAATATTAATAAATTCATACGTTTATCTAAAAGATTTCATATACCTCTTCTTTCATGAAAAAATGGCATAATTCATGTAAAAATATGTTTAAAAAGATTTTTAAAATAATTTTTATAACCATTGTTTAATTTCGTATTATGTGTCTAATTTACGGATTCGTATAAATGCATAAAAACTTGTAGTATCGTAAAAAAATACACCAAAAATAAGAAGTACACCCAGTCACTAGAGGTGAATAAACTCTACGAATCTGTGGCTTGGACATGAGGAGAAGACGATTCATTCAGCGCCATGCGCCGGACTGTTTGATCCCTGGATTCGCCAAATACTCGTTTTATAAATAAATAGAAAAAGTATCCGATTACCCGGCGTGTAGTCCGAAATATTTTATTTTTTTACTCGTTACATCAACGAACCCATTCGCTCACCGGAAGGAAGCCTCGCTGGTCGTATTTTTGTTTCCGATGCAAGATACAACTGCGGCAGCGCGGTTCCACCATTTCATTGAAACGCGTAAACAATCTAAACCATTCGTCCTAACTTTACGATTTAAAAATGTTTTTTATCTTTGTTATCTGCACGAAACAAAGAACCCATAAAATTCGAGACGAGCAATATTGGCACTCATAGTTGTCATCTCTCTCTAACCGTTTAGCCAGCCTAAGTGTATATGCCCGATTTTTCCTCCGATTTCATCGACATATATCTTCAACTTCATTTTTATCTTGACGCATTTTAAAAATAAAATTTAAGCCTGTGTTCATTCTGGACATCTTAACTATCTCCTTGCTAAATTTTTTCACGATCGGTTCAGTTGTTTAGTTGTGATCAAGTAACAAACAGACAGACAGACAACATTGGATTCCGCGTTACGCATTTGTATATTAGTGTTTCTGGAATTCCATCTGGACGTTCAAGCGAGAGCAGAAACAGGGATCCCAACCCTGGCCTTCTGCAACCCTCTGTTGAGCTTTCTATTCTCTGTGCTACGCTGACTCCACAAATTGAGTGCGGAAACCAAATAAATCTAAAGTTTGATTAGACGAGCTGCGAACCCAAATTGGAAACTGAGTTCATCACTGCGCTCCGAGGAGTCGCAGGCATCTGCTTTCTCACCAACCACCGCAGACAGTTAGGGTATTACTACATTACACCAATGAAGTATGTGTGAATGTATGTATGTATATATAATGTGGGCTGAGAAAGTTCCTATGCATTTTTTTAAATTCTCAGGTACTGGACTGTATTGAGTCTGTACACGTGAGACTAGCTCTCCCCGACATTTTGAAGTGTGATATTTTTGCACGTTTTTTTTTTCTTTCGAAAATTGCATTTCTCTTCACTCGAAGGGTGTCCCAGCNCACAGGCACCTCCAAATAATGGAGTATCTAGATAAAACAGGAGTTTTCTCAGTCCAAATTTCACTCTTATAAATTTTAAAACATAGAAGTCACGCAGCGATGAATTTGCTGCGTCGCCAATTTTGTAGGTCAGTGTTTGTGTGTACGTATGTGTGCATAAAATTTGAAAGTGAATGGAAAATAGAAAGGAAATCTCATCAAAATCAGTGACAAATTGGACGAAATAGATTCGGTTTCCAGTCTTCCTATGTCTTTTTCTACGTGACTGAGGAAGGCTGGGAGCCGAATCTATTTCGTCCAATTTGTCACTGATTTTGATGAGATTTCCTTTCTATTTTACATTCACTTTGAAGCTTTTTATTTTGTGGAAGACAGTGGTGTTGATTTATATCCAAGATTTTCGTAAAATATTTATTGATATAAAGAAAAAGAAGTAAATAAATAAGGATAGAAAAGTCACGAGACGGTTTCAGCTCTTGCCTTCGACAGTCACCTAAGTAATGAACCGATTCTTCTCTCTCCGGTTTATTTGACGGAAAGAAAAGAAAGGTACGAGGAAATTTGAATTTCGAATTATATACTTTTATCTGTTTAAATCGGGATGGATAGAGGCTTCTTTGACCACATGAATCATAATTCACTTATGGGTTAGGCTTGGGCAGAGTTTCCAATATCATAACTTTCAAACATTGATTAATGCTTTTTATTACGCAATTTAACGTGAGAGGGGACAAGCAAATAAGAAAGGAATTTACCGAAATCCGTAATTATTGAGAAGAATACAGGTATTAGCAATTTCTGGAGTTGCATGCAGTGGATTTTGGCAGATTTTGAGTATTGGGCGCCCGGAAGTAAAAAAAATGTAGAACATTAAATTTGACTTTTTATGTATTTAAGCAATAGACACTTTTAAAAAGACATTAAATGTGACAGGTACATTTATATAGTATCATTTTTCAAAGAACAGAATCATTACAATTTAATCTTCCCATGGCAGAGAAAAATTACCGAATAATCTACCATAATTGTAGTTTACAAAATGTTATTCATCTACAACATAATATGAGAATAAAGGTACGTACATTACGTAAGGTAACATATTTACAAATTTTGTTATGATTTATAACTTTCATTCAAGCACGAGACATTATTTTCTAAACACACTTATTTGTGTGCCTTCGAAGTATTTATTTTGTTTATCTCAATAGTGCAATAGAAAAATTTAATTAAAAATATTATAAACTTATTTTAAATTTTTCTGTACTTTAACCAAAAGTGTTGAACTAAAACTGTGTAGAGTAATTTTAACACAATATTAATTTTACTATTTTCGTGTGAAGGAATAGGTGATATATTTGTAGTTAAATTGATTCACTTGACTGGTGTGGAACTCGGACATTCGGAGATTCCTCTGCTATCAGAGCAAATGGTCCATTCAAGCGATGACTGAATTCGAATTCTGCATATTCGAAAGCATAAGGGTATCCGATGACGTCACATAATGAGAATACTGTTGTGGATTAACACCCATTGAGCCCCGGTGTTGATAGTGATTGCGACAGATTGTGATTGGATAAATAGCAGGGATAAATCCCTCACTAGAGATCATGACTCAGACTGCGACAGGGAAATATCACAGATCTGTTATACAGGCGACTGACTGGAAATTCATAGTATTGTATGTAACAAAGCATTATGGTGGCTAGAATTGTCAGCATAAGGACATCTCATCAACATCCTAACAATTTACAAACTGTTAAATATTCATTAGAATTATCAGTGTTATATTAGTGTTGACAAGCCATTCAAAAATTACAACAGATATTTTGACGTTAAATGAATAGATGTATTGTAAAGAAACCGTTATAAATCGCATATAGAGGACCACGTGAAGGAGAATAGACCAGAAACGAGCAAGGGACCATCCCAAAAAATTGCACAGAGACGTGCTATTGTCATATGTATCATTTCATAAATGAATTGTAGCTACTAAAATCAATCAAAATACTTGTCAAAAGAATTGACGGAATTCCCGCCTGTGCAAAACCCACCTCTACCCGTAAGAAAAAGCGGAGAGAAACTCGGGTGTTACATTTACGTTCTTAATAAGAATTACTCAAATAGCTTCATCATGTAATCTGAGTACAAATGCTGATAGAGTAAAACTGGTGGATTTACAGTTTTATGTGTTTAAATTAATATAACATGGCCTGGAATTATTCATTTCATTTTTCACATACGTAAAATATACCACCTTTTGCCTTAAAAACGTCTGTTCATAATTTCAGTAATGCCAACATAATCATTTCTAATAGTAGTTTTCAGACGGTTTACTTCTTGCCGTCAATGAACATAAACATACGCATCTCCCCAATTCAAATATCGGTCGTAAATCATTTCAAACGTTAAAACATCATTTTCCGACAGCGGTAGTGTAGTGGTAGCGACTACGCTGAGCGGTAGAGCATGGGTTCAAACCCTGCTGGGCCAAACTAGGCGAGGTTTTCAGCTGGGGTTTCCCTCACCCACTCCAGACTAATGTCGATTCGGTACCACAAGTTCCCTGGCAACCCAACATCTCTCCTTCCCAAGTCCAACGGTTAGGTGGAAGAACCTGAAGGCCTCATGGTCAAAAGGCGTTAAATAAATAAATACATTTTCTGAACACCCGATTCAGAACATCATCACAATGATATTCGAAACCAGCTTTCTCATCATTTTTCAATAAGTGTTCCCCAACTGTTTATGAATACTAATAATAATTTAATTTAATAATTTCCCTTACTAATAATAATTTAATCAAATATTAATAATGCTCTGTAAATATGTATTTTTAGAACCCAATGCTATTCCACTGTATTACGTCTTGAATAGTTTAATCGAAAATAAACTTTCGTTCTTAATTTTAACTCGCACCGATTTTATTCTACTTAAAGTTTCGTACCTCGGCGTAAACACGTTTGTTAGTCGCATACAAGTGATGTGCTCACAACTAAAATATTATTTTAAAGAACATTTCTGATAAATAAGTGTTATTCGGTGAGTAAATGTGATACTGCCTTATTGAGTACAGCAACGAAAACGATATATAAATTATTGTAATATTATATTTATTGCCCACATTATCGTAATATAGGCTATAAGCTATCTGAGTATTAAGCAACCTACATTGGCATAAAAATTAAAGAAAACCGAAAAACTCTTAAGATAAAACATAATGTTTTATGATCATCAAACGCGAGAACATATTTGAGAGATAAATAGGTTTAAATATATTTATTCACACAACCTAATATTCCATTGTAGTATTGGAAATGTTGCGTGCTATTGAAGGTCATCTACATGGAGGTAGGAAGTGGGTCTTAGGGTCATAGTTAGTAGGTTAGGTTAGGTTAGGTTTACCTCCAACTTGGTCTTAGTAGGAGTAGTTAGTAATGGAGTTAGTGATTAAATAAAATGCGTTTCGTGCTTTCTTCTTTCTTGACGGACGTTTCGCCCGCATCTGCGGTGAGCTTTCCTTACGTGGTCGTAACACACGGGTCGAATTGCCAGCGACTGACATTCCAGCTGGTGACACCCTGCTCTATATAGTGGAGCGGACGGTGACGTCCGGGGGCAATGCGACAGTTGCGCGAGGGCAGGCTTCTTCCGGTGCCGAGTCGTCCCCATGTCGTCGCCAGGTGCGTCGTCTGTAGCGGCAAATTGATGATATTAGCGTCGAGTTTGTGGTAGTAGTGGAAGGTGGATGAAAGAAGGAGGGTTCCCTATATGAACTGGGACATGAATGTGACAAGCCACAAATTTCTCTGGCCCCACCGAGAATTGAACACGGGATTGAACCTGAGCCACCTTATAGAACACTCGAGACCACCGCGTCTAATCATTCAATTACAGACTGAATAAATCATCCTCCAACTTTTAACTCGTTGCAATTTCCTCACAGGCGGATCTAAAAGAGGTACCCTTAAGTCAACACATATTTGAGTACTACATTTTCGCTGTGCCCTGAAAACAGTATGAGGAAAAGAAATACGGTTTAGCAAACCTGTGCGCTGAATTAATTGAATAATCATAATGCGTATATTAACGATTTCAAAATTTGTAATTTTTAGAAACCAGAAGAAAATGAAGTCGGAATGAGCTGCCTAGAAATAGACTCCTATGCATTCAAAATCAATTATAGTTTCGATGAATTAATTTGTACGTGAGTTATCGGGGAACACAATTTATAACATACGAACGACATGGGACATGATCGCCAAAATTTGAAAATAGACTCTCTTGGAGCCAATTCGTAAAGACCCGAATTATTTTTTCGACCTTCCAATACTTTCCTTAAACATTCTCTATAAATGGAAAGTAAAAAGTATTGGAAAATATCATGCAATGGTGTAAACTTTTCTATCTTCCGCGTAGGACCAATTTTGAGGGAATATGTATAGTCTGATGAATACAGTTGCCGTAACGCGATATCCAATTTCGGACAGATGTCAATGGAGTTCTAATTAATGAACCTGGAGTTGATGTGAACTCAGTTCTTGTTCTCTTGATCGTTCAATGTTTTCTTTGCGGAGAATAAATTTCTATACGATGGAGTGAAAACTGATGGGAGCCAGAGAGCAGATTGAATCAGGGTTGACATCGCCTGGACGTCATCGCATTCCAGCGCCAAGTATTAAATCGTACTATCTCTGCATTTTTTATTAAAAAGGGAGTGATGTTTCTCATAAAATTAAATTCCTGAAGGTGCACAGTACTTTTTGTATATTACGGTACAATCTCGATAGTCCGACATTTGTTAGACCGACACGTTTGGTAATCCTACATGTTGACGATGGCTCATTTTCCCTGTTTTCACTCAG
Source organism: Laupala kohalensis (assembly GCA_002313205.1). NCBI lineage: Eukaryota > Metazoa > Arthropoda > Insecta > Orthoptera > Trigonidiidae > Laupala > Laupala kohalensis. The sequence goes on from NNCF01127911.1 coordinate 55,926, forward strand.
ACATCACGTTTATTTGGAATTATGACATTGTGTATAGTTTTTATTCTTATGAGTTTCTTCATAATCAAATACTGTAATATAAAACATGTGAGTAAAAAGATAACTAGTCATTTTTCTTAACCTATTTATAATGTGTTTAGCTGAGTTTACCCTCACCCAACAAGCTTTCTAGCACAGTCTTAATGATTGCCTTCGATAATCCATAATAATTGATAATCCAACGACTGTCTGGTATCATATCTGTCGGATTATGAAGAGTCTACTGTAGTACCATCAGGAATGAAACGTGTACCCTTCATATTGTACGAATAAAAAACGTTTATCAAATTTTCGTAACATTTTCATCCTCGATTGTTCTCGATGCTCAACACACAGTGTTTTGTCGTACGTCTATTGTAAATAAAATACTACTTTTCATACTGATAACAATTGTGCTTTTCTAATGAGTGATAATCAGAAAAATATTCCGAATAAATGCGTGCTGCTACATTGGAGTTGTTATTTTTAAGTTATAATGACATTGTTTAGTACTATAAATTGACTTTTCTCACATTTGATTAAACAATTTTATACTATGTATGGCTAAGAGAATGTGTTATACACAAAAAGACAAATACATAAAAAATTTGCAAATTAGTGAGTTAAACAAATATTGCACTTATACTATCACATCATTTCACTACATTGAATTAACTCAGGATTTTAATTCTCTAATACCACACTAATTTCATTGTTTAAAATATCTTCAAAAGTAGCTTGTTTTACTTCAATATTTGAATTTTACTTCTACTTTTAAATAATAATTTAAAAAAATAGGTTTTACTTCAATATTTGAACGTTAGTTTCGTTTTGAATAATAAATTACATGTTGCTGATAGTTGAGAAATATATCCCCTTTTCCCATTGAACAAACATTAGTACATTTAAAGTTGGTAATCTACGCAAATTGAGCTGCAAAAGCCTCTTGATATCACTCACTCATTCATGAACTCCATAACTTCCTTCAGGTTTCGTAAACTCGCTTGCAGGATTTCCTCAAAGTTCTCCACTTAGTCTTTCGTTTTCCTTCTTCGTCTTCGTTCCCTTCCTTATTCCTCGCTTCCATTCGTCGAGCACCAGAGAGGGATTTATCATTGCCGGATATGACGTCATAAAATAGCGAATATATGTATATCGTCCGCAGCGCTGGAAGACGTTTCATGGTCGTAGAGCAGAACGTTCGGATTACGGGTGACCAAGAATTCTTCGCTCGGACCGCGGACTTCGGGGCCATGCAGATCGACGCGTTGTATTACAGTTTTAAGGCAGAAATAATTCTTCAAGTAAGTCAACTCACTGAAAAGTATGATTGCTTTTATTTATTCTAATTATTTTAAAATACAACAATGAAGAAAAAGCACGATTTAATTTGTATCTATCAGTTAATGATATATTCAGGAAATCATTGGACTCGTTTGAAATACATAAGAGCACGTAAAGACATGGCGGCCGAGCGAAAAAGGTTTCGTGATTTATGCCTCATCTCACCTCAAAGGAAATTTTCGAATGTCCTCTAGTGGTCTATAGATAAAAGTGAGGCAAAAACCACTACTATGAATTTACGACAAATCCAAAGATAAACTTCAATTACATTTGTAATTAAAAATTCGGTCTTTATCTGAAAAGAAGTGTTTTTGCAACGCATTACATCATTCGTAAACATTTGATCATTTATCCGTATCTGTTTGTAAATTTATACAACTTGGAGATGTTTTAATTTACAATATTTTTGACGTGTAACCTGTTTTAAAATTTGCTTCTGTGTCTAAAATTGCAATATCCTCCCTTTTTTATTCATTTCATTATTAAGATAATGATCTATTTTTGCCACTCTTGTTAATATTCCTCCTCTGTTCACTAACTCATATCTTAAAGACATTGTTTAGTCTAAGCTATCTAACTCGCTGGACAATCCACACTATTTATTTTATAAACTATATTTTTTAAATTTAATTTTACCAGTTTATCCTTTTCTTTTGTTTTGACCGAATATTTTGTATTATGAAATATTTATGAATGCTTATTATGATTTGTCAAGAAATATGTCATTATATCACAATGTTATGGTTAGACACTCGAAAAGCAAATAAAATACTCATTGTTAGAAATTTCTCAAAATGTCAAAATACTTGTAAATTTAACATTGATTCCAATGAGTCACATAGTATTAACCACGCAAAAATAAATCATTTATTTTCTATTGTTAAAATATAATTATGAAAATATAGCTCCATGGATTAATAGTGAGAGAGGGTAATAATGAAACATTTTTACTTTCACTTCGATCAATTCAACAGGACTGCTCAAAAATCCACGGTTGGGTTTCAGGAATAATTGTTTCAAAAGCATAATTTACAGATTAGTAAAGAAACGTCTTACAGATTTCTATACATTTTAATGAATAAAAAAAGAAGGCTTTAAACGATAACTGAAACAATCAGTGTTCGTCCATGCCAGTTGGATCGGGGCTTCAAGGCGAGCGAACTGAATTGCGAAGCGCATAAAATAAATGAAATTATATTCCTAATTAACCTTTTAGGTTTTCTTTCGTGTCCATAATTCATAAAGACTGATTTTGTCCACCCCTTCTCAAACATCTCCAAAGAAATGGACGTAATTTGTGAGGACGTTCACACAGACGACGAATAAGGAAGAGAATAAGAAGAAGGTGGGGATGATAAAATAAAAGATAATGTTCAAGGTTATCCGCATTCGCTGAAGTTAAGATGGGAACAGCACTTCAAGTTAGTGAAATCACTGAGACGTATATATGTTTTCTTTATTTTTATTCCAATTGTTATAAAACACAACAAAATGAATAATAATAATGAAAGAACATGATTTATTTTCTATTTATCGCGCAACAGTGTAGTACAAAAGCATTCAAGTACTCAATTGACTCATTTGAAATGCATAAAGAGAGAGTAGAAGAAAAACTAGAAAAGTACGATGAAGCGCCTTAAGGAGACAAAAACATTTTCCTTAAAAGAGTGGAGATAAGAAATAAGCTGAAATACTGAAGAGAAACTTGGAACTGAGTGAATTTTGTGAGTTACGAAATAGAGGAGTTTTAGCTACAAAATAACAAATGTGATAGAGAGATATAAAACAATGTATTTAAATCCAAAATAAATAATCAGTTGCCATGAATATGATCATCTCCAATATCCAATAAGCTGCCACAAAAAGATTCTCGATTAAAAAAAAATGAGAGATCGTGACTTTAAAATTCAGATATCAAAATAATACGAATGGTCTGTTACCACAAATCAATTTTAACTAAACACATATTGACAGACAAAAATTAAGCCCAGAGATTTTTAATATTGATAACATACATCTTTACGCGATTTGATTCCTTTTAAATGCATATTACTGACTGATTGAAAAACTGTTAAATTCCCTCATTCACTGTTATCGGCCTCGGACGTTCGCTTCAAAGGTGAAATCATACTCTGGCATCTCATCAGCGCTTCTACACTTTACAATAATTTATTGATTTCAATAAACATTAAAGCCATCTTGTATTTTATCACGCCATTGTTGTAGAACTTTCAAAATATCTGACAATAATTTCAAAACTATTTTCCTGCATGCTAGTATTATGTCTTATTATTCATATAAATGTAGTTGTATATGTACTCAACCCTGGAACGGTTGTGTACATTAATTCTGTAACCCCATCCTGGCCCGGGTTTTTCTCCGGTTTTCCTTCGGATAGAGACGGATTTTATGTACATGCTCTCTATGCTCTTGCCTAGAGACGGTATCTATTGAAACAATATACCTCGAATGTAGTATTATTTTAAAACTTACGATTTATAAACAACTTTCTGAATAATCTACAGTTTGATAATAATATGTACTTCTGAAATACCCTTTTTCTGCTTTATTAAATACAAATTTGATGGTATGTTAATTTTACGAACTTTTTTTTTAATCTAAGGAATGTATCGAAATGTTATCCGCCTCTGCCTCAGGACCCTTGATCGGAATTGATGGGATGGTCCCTTGATTAATTCTTTTTTTTTCGATAATAGTCACCTCTACAGAGTTGCTTCCTCTGTGCTTGCATCAAGCACAAGTAAAATCCCATTAGTTACATCAGTCTTTTGACCGTGAGCGGTCACAAAGAAAATATCAGATTGAGCGATATACGTCTATAACAGATGGTGACGTTTTGAAAGTTATTAAAAAAATACGGAAATTTGACACACATTAAGCAACGAGAGAAAAGAAATACCCGCCTGTTTTTTCTGCAAAAGATCTTCCAATACCAATCGACACGCAAAAGTTTCCCTACGTCCCAAAATTACATCTCGTCGATGCATTTGGATTCCGTGACTCGGGGTTGAGGAGCCGGATCAAAGAGAGAAATAACTGCACTTGTGCGAGTGATTTACTTATCAATGCATAAATCATTCAGTGTTCCGTACAGGAAAGTGTTCTGTGTTCACACAAAAGTAAGAAAAAATTATTAATCGAAAACACTGACCTCCTTGTGGTCATACGCAGTTTATAACAGCTTTTCTGATATTAAATTTCTTCTTCTTCTTCTTATTATTATTATTAATTTTTAATACTGTTAGTAATATCCCTCAGATACATTGAGGCTGCATCGTGCCATTGTCATATTTTCGTTAAAAATGTATGATTAGAATATAAAATAAATTCTACGAGTGATGATAGCCGTTTCTTATTATTCGCAATGGTAATACTTATATCTGAGAATGCAGAACACATCTATGGAATTACGTTTTGTAGGACGAGCAAAAGATGGAGTACACTACCAGGTTAATGAACAAGCAAGAAGATCAGATGCAGGGTTTATATGCACCGCACGGTTGTACACTCAATTTGAAGAATACACAAGTAAGGTGTGTTCTTTACGAGATTTAATAAAGAGTGATGTGTAACCAAAGGCGTAACAAAGAGGATGAAAAGGAAGAGATGAAAACCCATATAATGACGTCGTTTGAAATATGAATTTAGAAAAGTGTCCAAGTAATGTAAGAGTTATTTTATACGCAGAATATTTGTACAATAAGTGATTATCACCATTAGAATATATGTTTTCTGGAAATAAAGTAATACTTTTAAAATTAAATAAAAAAGTTAAAAACTTACGACCTATAGTAGTAGTAGTACTTTTATTTCCACTCTCCAGCGATTAGTTTGGTTTTGCTTCGGGTACTTGACCGTGAGAGGATGCTCCGGAGTCTACGTTTTACGAGTTAAGAGGACATGTGAGTAAATATTCGGTCTATTGCCCTCTCTCCCCAACCAACCAACCAACCCTCGCTGTCGGCGGAGCAACTTGAAAGTGGAGGCCGCGCAGCAACCACTAATTACAACCACTAAGTGACGTAGCAGCGCAGTGCTGCGATGGGAATGGAGACGATGTGGCAGGGGCAGGCGACTGCAGGACGAGGATTTCGCTGACGAGGTTTGTCACGTCGAAACACGAATGAATGACGTCATAACGACGAAAGATGTTTACACCGGCTAAATGAAGTAATATATCCTCTACAGAATACCGTACATTGTCTTCAGATAACTTTCGGTGAGATGAGCCGAGGATCGAACCCGGGACCACTACATTGATCGCAGGGGTGCTAACCACTACATCACCCGTTCGCCTTCCGCAACTGTACACCATTTCCACTCAGACCTAATCTCCGGAAGGTCCGAGACACATCCACATACAGGAGATAAGTGAACCAGGCGGCCATTGCATTACGCTGTGAGCGCTTAATTACCCGTTTCACACGTACCTACGTATGACGCATATATTGCGTTACGCATATATTTTTTCTGTGTAGGTCTAGGTGGAAGTGGTGTACACGTGCAGAAGGCGAACGAGTGGAGTAGTGGTTAACACCCCTGCGATCAACGTAGGGGGCCCGCGTTCAAATCCCGGCTCGTCGATTTTCATCTGATCCGAAGTTATGACATGTCTTCTGCACGTGTAGGATACACGGACGAAATAAATGTATATTGTCTTAATATTTTATTTAGTTAACTTTTTTTCTCATCTCATTTTTTTATTTCTTATTGTTTTTTCCTTCGTGTAGAGGCGGATTTCTTATAGAGGTTCTCTAGGCCTTTGCAACAATAAATCGTGAATTTAGTGGGTTTTTTTCAACTCTTATGATTTTTAAACACTATACTCAAAATAATCTCTAGCTCGATAATAATTTGTGCATGTAAAATATTTTTTTTGCCTTAAATTACAAACACATTGATATTCTATTAGTATTATAACTCGCAGCTAACTTTTTATCTTATCTAGGAACTTTTGCTGAAATTTTTGAATCCGCCTCTGCCTTAGGGCCCTTGATCGGAATTGATGGAATACGTCCCTCGCTTGCTTCCGGAGAGTAAATTAGTTTATTGTCCTCCACGTGGTCATACGGTAGTTTGTACTGCTATTTTGACAATACATTTATCATTATGTTTGCAGTTCACCCACAGTTTTCTCTTTCTCTTTATGTGAAAATACAAATATTAGACAAAATTTGTGAACGAGTGTAGGAAATGTTCTGCTGTCGAAGCACAATAATTAGTTTTCCCGGAATGTTCGTAAGAAATATAAGAAACCGGTCAACATGAGCGGCAGTGACCCTTAACGGTTTATTTATATAAGCTTCATGTTCCAAGAATTCATTTCATCTCTTTATTGATTTTTTTGGGGGGACAGAGTACATCACACACACAGTCATATTTCGTACAGAGACGTTGAAAACTATAATTTCCAAAATATTTCAGCAAATGTTCAGTTACCTACATGAATTAAGACAGTAAATGATGTCCTCTTTACAACACCAGTTTTGTCCCATTGCTAAAAATGATTAAAACTTTTAATTTGAAAAAAAACTTTGCGTTTAATGAAACTATTTAAAATTTCAAAGGAACGTTATTATTAATTTAGTGTCAAAAAACCAATACAAACTGCGTATGACCACGCGGAGGACAATGACCTGGGGTATTCTCAAGGCACATCCCATCAATTCGCATGAAGGCCGTAAGACAGAGTCGGATTTAACATTTAGGCAATATCCTAAGATACGAATAGAAATAGTTCGGTACGCGTTATAATAATATTAGAATACCAACAAATGCGAAATATAAAAAAACACAAAAAAGTAATTTTAGAAGAACGCAGTATTATCAAACTATAAATATGTGAAAGTTCTCTTTTCCTTTCGTCTCGTTACATTTTTACATCACATTTTATTACATACAGTATTATTATACTATTCAAAATAACAAAAATTAACTCAGCAGAAAAATCTTTAAGCCCAATTTTTGTTAAAACTTACAAAATGTTACTTAACTTCATATGGCAAGATTAGTCCTACAATTGTCATTAAATCAAAAAACGTATAATGATAATAAAAAATTCAAGTTAATCCTCCAACTTTGATATATTTCCAAAATGATTATTATGAATCATGAATTAAACATTTTGAAATTAAGCGACAGGTAATCACTTCTTTCGTGATACATGCGTGATATATCTTGTTACACATCATAGTCTCAATAGTACATTAGATAAATTAATACATTTTATAATTAGAAGTATGTCATTAATTCTCCTTCGCTTCATTCCTCTATCCCGACGTGAAGTCTCTCTTCCCTCATCGCTGCACATTCTTGATTTGGTGTCGTTTCTACAACCTCCATTACAGATCTGACCTTCATCGTCTCCATTATCTTCCACCCATAAAATTTGACTTGGTGTGTTCACCCTCACCCCCAACCCCTCCCAACGAGTTCACAACTCCTCATCCAGCTGTTTCCGGGTCACAGAAGTAAGTATGCGGAAATGGGTCAAATTGCATAGTATAGCACAGCAGATTTTATACCATTGTAAGCTGCTTATATATCTTAAAACAATTTTCCTTGTGTAATTTGGATTATCAATAAAAGTAAAATTTGTAACGTCTTAGACTTTTAATATAAACACTCAGTCGGTGGCAAATGGTGGCAGCTGATAACTCCATATTTGAATGGACAAAATGTCGCAGTATCATTCGCCAAAATTTCGTCATCCCATTTAATCCCGTAATAAAGTTGTAATATTTTAAGAGAACTAGTATTTTCCCCATTTAAATAATGTGGAAAATATATTATAGGATATTTTTTTACATTTTCAGATTGAATTTACACATAAATTGTGTAAGTATTACCACTTAAAACGTTTTCTTTTTTAGTTTCTACACTTGCGTGTTTATTAATATAACATTTTCCACGACTTTAATTTTCTTTTGCTATCGTCGCGTAGTCGCAGACAGAGGGCGCCCTCGTAGCCAAGTGAGGGACGTGGCCGTCTCAAAAAGAGTGAATCAGCACTAAAGGCCTATATAACGCCATTGCTCTCCGCATCTGGGGGAAACCGCTGCTATTCTTGCGCCAATCGCCCGAGCATTCGTACCACTTTCCTCCCATGTTGGTACAGATAGACCCAAACTGGTCCCGTCAACATTCCCTTCTCTCTCAGTTGTTTCAGATCGACCCAATCTGGTCCTGGCAACTGTCCCCTAATCCCTTAGCTAGCTCACACTGACACAGACTGGCCCTTCTAGCTGCTCTACCCAACTACCTCATGAGCCTGTACGACTCAACTCTTTCCATCTCCCGTACACTTTCACCGTCTCAGTCAATGTTGAGTCGCTCTTGGACAGAACCGTTCCTCCAGGAACAAAGCTGCGTCGCTCCGGAGCCCCCGTGTAAGTTGCTTGTTAAAGGACAATAAATCAGTTTGCCATGACTGGGGTCATTCTACATTCTCATTTGCTCCCTTTCATCCTTCCATTGGTCTTTACGGAAATATGATTATTGCTCCTCAAGCTACAGTGTCCCTCCTTTAGTGGGGTGACTGGGGCTGAAGAAAACGTCGCCTCTCCTACGACAGTACGCGGTTTTTGGTCCGTTTCCACCCACTGTGTGACGTCTTACTTGCTCCAGTGTGCAGCTCCTCCGTACAGAGGCCACCGCCGGGACGTCGTATTTATGGCATTTTCCAGCAGCATTCGAAAGCGCTCCTGAATGTTTAATAGAAGCCGCTGCCACTGGTGTGGATGGGACACACCAAGAGGAAAGTAGGCCTCTTAGGGCCTCACCGCGTGTGAAATGGAGGGGAAATGGTTTTCTACACGTCCGTAACTACAAGACGGGAGGTAGAAAAATTGCAGGAAAAGCGTGGTCTCAAAGACTGTAAGTAATATCTAAATAGTAGTTGCAAAATCGACTATTTGCTGTAAAGAAATACAAGTTAATAACACAACAAAAATACAAGGTAATACTCGTTCCACTCGTTCAATACAGAAAGAACAGAACAACGCCACAAGAAGAAGTGAATTGAATTGGTGTCCGAGGTTGGCAATGGATTCAAGTTCGAATGTCTTGCCAACATATTGCGAGGTATTAATATTATTACTCTTGTGGACGATGGTGAAGTAAAAGCGTTGACTACATTGAGTACAGGTTCTATACCAACATCACGTCAATTAGACTGTAAATAAATAAATAATTTATGGCCAAGAGAGCTGTTACAAACTGCGTTTTTTGTGGGGTTTTACGGCTCGTCGACATCAAAGGTCATTAGAACCCTAAAAACTTGTACAGGTAGGGAAAATGCAGTTACGCACTGGGGAGAGCCAACAAGACTCTTCCCGCGTGTGGTACTCGCCGAACAACTCAACTATACCCACTAAAATCCCTCCTGAATTACAATACATCAAAACATAACTCAAAACATTACATTCATCATTTTAAAAAAAGAGGAAAATGATAGATACCGTAGCTTCGGGATCGAAAAGAACTAGAGGTGACCAAAGAAGTTCAGGAAAGAGAAAGGAAGGAGCCTTGCACAAGTGACTGGAAGTAATGTCAGACTCAGCTCTGGTTCCCGTGTTCGCCAAACACGTGCTTACTAGATGTAAAGTCCCCTGGGGGGGGGTGAGGAAGGAAAATGAAAGATACCGTAGCCCTAATGGCGTCGGGATCGAAAAGAACAAGAGGTGACCCAGGAAGGTCAGAAAAGAGAAAGGAAGGAGCCTTTCACAAGTAAGTGGAAGTTATGCCAGACACAGCTCGGGACTCCGTATTTGCCAAACACGTACTTACTAGATGTAAGTCGCCTAGGGGGACAAACTGCGTATGACTACCTAGAGGAGAATAGAATAATTTACTGCAACTAATATACAATAAGCTAGTAAACACACTGCGTTTCCGTTCAGGATTTTTTTCTTAAGTTGATTTTCTCGAGGCAAAGTAAGATGACTTTGAATATAAATAAGGTGGGACCGGCGCTTCAAGTTACTCATTTCACTGATATGTATATTTGTTTTCTTTATTTTTATTTTCATTCTAATAAAACACAACAATATGATTTATAATGATGAAAAGATATGATTTAATTTCTATCTATCAGTTAATAGTATACAGAACAAACAATATCCAGGAACTCTCTTGACTCGTTTCAAATACACGAGAGCGTAAAGTACAAACATGGAAAGCGGCCGAGCGCAAAGGTTTCGTGAATTATGCCTCGTCTCACCTCAAAGGAAAAAGTGAAATATCTTTTGGTGTAACGTCCAAAGACATACAGATAAAAGCGATTTAAGAAATACTTCGAAGGAAAATTTACTACAAATCAAAGTAAATCATTTCCATCACTTTCGTGCTTGAAAAGTCGTCTCCTCCTTGAAAATGAGTGTTTCCTCCATAAGACGCAATTAAAATTGAAATTATTTCATTTATATGACCGTAGAGGTATGTTTCTTTAAAAGTGAAATCACAATACATTCATGTTACTCTTTTTATTGATATCGATTTCAGATATTTTAGTGATTTAATTGTACATACGTTGGTACTACCTTAAGATGTAACATGAAAAGTGGTAACTTCACTCTGTTTCAATTAATTTTACTTAACATTTGATAATGTAAAAGGTACTTCGTAAAAATGATTCAGTTCAAAAAATTATAAAAAAAATTACGCAACCAAACAAAAATTAACAAAATTATTATTATACGACTTTACTTCGAGTTTTCAAAATAGTTTTCCCTAATCTCCGTGGCAGCGTAATCAATTATTACGTCATTATAAATAAGACTAACATTGATTGAAAGATGTTTATAAATTCTTCGTGTTTATTCTGAGTACACACTACGTTTTATTATAGACATTTATAAACATAATAGTCGGTTTATAATGAACACTAATATGAAGAAAAATAATCAAAGGAAAATATTTGATAAAATCCATTCGAATTACGAATACCAATAGGAATAATCTGAAAATTGACAGGTATTGTAAAACTACAAAAGTAAACTCGAATTTTTCTTTTTGATTCCGAATATTCCACATTAACACAAAGCAACGGGATGACAAGACAAGCTCTTATCGAATTATAATTAAAACCGAAGAGACCAGATACAGGAGTGTAAACGTCTCTAATTGAGGTTAGGGTTCGATTTGTACGAAAAACGTCGTCAGTTGGGAAGAACGAACCCGACATCAGCGCCGTCAGACGGTGACATGGGAACTATTTCAACAGGTTTAAAAGATCCGATTCCCTCAATCCTACACATATGTATTGTAACCAAGGAAACTGTTTAGTCTCCTTGATTGTAACTGTTTACATATACATTTTCCGTACAGAAAAGTTTAACAACTTCGCGGTAAAAGAGTTACACTTTTGGCGATTCTTTTACAGTTTTGTGTAAATTTAAAGAAATACCACGCTTATGTGGTGTGGCCAATTGTTCGTATGGTAAAACACACACAATTAGGAAACAAAAAGTGATATTGTTTAAATTACCAAAGGTAAATACTTGTATTAATATAATTTTAGTAAAAATTTAATAATTACGGCATTGGAGTAAGTAATTTCACTATCCGTACAGGTCAGGAGCATGCTAGCAACACTATAAGTCAAACCGAGGAGACTATATGCGTCGGACTTGGATGCCATTGTCGTACATACCCCCACTCCATACGTTTCTACTCCTGTATACAGTGCCCTTGAATATAACTCATATTGTACGTTTGGCATATTAGTTAACTCTTTAGAATAATAATTGTGATGTCGAAAAAAATATAAAAGCTCCTTTTTAACAGTTCAGCTAAACTTATTAGGTTTTTGTTTTGAGGAGACATTTTAAGATAAATAAAAGATAAAAAGCAATAACGAGGAATGTCTGATCGAAGCGGAAAGAACAGAAGAGCACGAGCAGAGCGATGGCTGATTGGGAGGGTGTGGGGCGCCAATGGAAATAGACCCCCTTGCAGGACGGTGGGATTTGCACTAAGGTGAACTGTTCATATCAGAGACAAAGGATTTTCTTTTGTGCGATGAGTTTAGAGAACTTGAGGATATTGAAAGAAGAGAGATTATTGAGTGTCGTGCCACTTTTCCAACACTCACTCAATGTATAAGTCCCGAGTTATCTGCAGACCCTTCCATTCGGCTTCCATTCAACGCCCTTCGCTGTCTCCAGGGAATAAGTTCCCTTCGAGAAGTGTCAAAAATATTATTACTGCGACAAAGCTCGCCTGTTGAAAACATGAAGCACGTTTCGTAGGCGACAAACGATAAATTCCATAATATCCTAAGAGCAAAGTTATGTCCAGAAAAGGATTCAGTAGTATTACTGAGAGGAAAGCTACCGTAGTACGTATACATATTCCGCAGTGCGCTTCCTACGTCTGTACTAATTTTTGAAGTGCTTTCGGGTAAATCAAGAAGTTGGGTTCTTAAGTGAAATTATTTTTTCTGAGGTGAACATTTAAGATAATATTTGAATACTGTGCGACGAGAGCTGGATAGTTTTTCCTTTGGTGACTGTACAACCCTTTCGCCAAGGGTGAGTTCTGAAATTCTTCATCACCATCATCGATCATTTTCTTTCTGATTCACGATAATAGTTTTCGTGACATCGAACAATTTCAACGCTCTCTCAATACAATCTATAAGCAAGGATGAAGAAGATATTCTTAGTTTCGAAGAATCAGATTAACTGCTAAAATAACATATTTCAATATATAAATAATATAAATACAGCAACTATAACTTTTCTCTTCTTTACTTTAGTTAAATAATTCTATATCATTTTTAGTAAATTAAAATTGCAATTAATTTTTCTAAATTTATAAAAAAATATGTTTGTAAATTTTTGTGTAGAGAAAATATGTCAATATAGTCTAACATAAATTATAAACACAGTTTTTGCTATATAAATAATATATAAAGTACTTATCAGTACTTTTGACTAAAAAGAGCTAGAAAAATAATTTTGTCCGCTTTTCGAGGGCAAATACTCCACAGTGCGTCGGTGGGTGGATGAGGTTGCGATCGCCCCACTACTATTTATGATCACAGTCCAACCGCGAACTGCGGCAACAGGAGTCACAGCATTGCTGCTATTGGTACTATTGATGAGCGCAACGGGGATTTTAGAGTAAGGTCACGTGCTTCTCTTTGCTCTGCGCAACAGAAGAGCAGCGAGAGAAATTAGTTCCAGATTGTGCCACCAGATGTCTCTGCAAGCGATAATAAATAAATAAATATATTTATTGTCAAAAAAAAGCTGTTACAACATGCGTATGACCACGTGGAGGACAATAAACTAATGTACTCTCCGGAAGCACCTCACGAATTCCGATCAAGAGTCCTAAGGCAGAGTTGTACAGAAAAATTCAGCACTCTCCTAAGATATGAAGGAAAAAAAGTAGTTCCTACGTGTTATAATATCAACAGAATGCTAATAAATTTATATTTAATCAAACATAAATAAAGATATTCACAAGAACGTATTATTATCGAACTAATGATTATTCAGAAAATATAATTTATAAATCAAAACTAATAAAATAACATTAAATTCGGGATAAATTATTACCACAGATCGCCGCCCCCACCAGAAGAGCGTAAAGAGCATTTATATAAAATCCACCTCTATGCGAAGGACAACCGGAGAAAAATCCCGGCTACAGAATCAATGTAGGCAACCATACCAGTGTAGAGTACTGACAAATCTTAACATATATGAATAATAAGAAAGAATAAAATTGTTTTGAAATTTTCTCGTGATTCCAAGAAGAAGAGGTCGAAGTTAGCTAAACATCTGCATAGTTTCAACAGATGTTCAAAATGTCCACTCGAGGAATCGATCGACACTTTAGCTCTCGTGACAGCTTCACGATGGATCTATAAAGGGGAGGATGCCACCCACGCAAGATCTCTACTCTTCACGTAGTGTACACGCGACGCACCTATTCACGCCCAGTTGTTGTTTATAATTTTGAGCTTTGCACATAAAGTCGCTATTTAGGTAATATCAATTTCAGAATTTCTTAAATATATAGTGAAAACACAGTGGAAATGCTATCGATGAATATTGATTTTTCTACATATAAGACAAGTGATTGGAAAATATGGAAGTGTACTGTAAAGGTTATGTTACATGATTGAAAACAACGAATTTTTATTATAAAAATCTTAAATTTTACTCACAATTTTCTATAAATATGTTATATGTGTAACAACTCAACCGCATTTCGGTTACAACACGCATTGATTACACGCCCCATTATGGTCACGCCTTCGCCCTCGAGCACTACAAGAACTGATGTATTCTGGATTTCATAATCGTTCATCCTTACAACAAACACGCGCCATCATCGTGTTTACATCACTAGCCACGGCCCTCTGTATACAAGAATTCAAAGTCAAGGCCTACGCATTTCAAGGAACAGCAAGTTCAAGGAACAGTAAGTTCACGGATGACGCCACATGACGTACTGACATTAGACCCAACTACGTTTAATATGTGTGCCAACGCTTACTTGTCTTCTCTTCAAGTTACTGCCAGGCGACAAAAATAACAGCCAGAACTACTTCTGCTACTGTCCTGGTGTGCACACGCTCGCTGATACGATTTGATCGTCCAAGTATTTTCGCTGCTCAAAGACATTTTGACGAGCTCACTACTTTCGATTATATCGCTACTAGCTGCCAATACGCTACACCCAGTTCCGAGCTATTGCCACAAATAAGCTCCACTTCGCCGAGATATTCCAAACCTCTATCTCGACGAAACTTCCCCGTCGCGTGCCTTCCACGACCTGGAATCCGCACGGGAAATTCAAGTCTTCGTTGGAAACGAAGGCACCTACTCAATCTATGTGGACCAGAAGAAACGCTGAAGCCACAATCTGAAATCCTGCTTCCTGGAGAAATTCCCGACGCCACTCTGCCTTTCCCAGTGGGTCCCGGATCTTCGCCGCAAGATACCGCACTCCAGTAAAAGCAAGTTTTGACGACGTGCATGCTACGCCTGTCACACGGTTTTAACAACCGTCAAATCATTCGTTTCAATTACCTGTTTCTTTTCAATTGCTTGTTTAATTTCAAGTGCTTATTTTTCAATTGCTTGTTTAATTTCAAGTGCTTATTTACCAATCGCTTGTCTAATGAATAAAAGCGCTGGTCCATTCTAATAAAGCATTCTGAGACCAAGTGGAATTTAAGACGTTTATTTATTTAACTGAACGAAAGGAGATATTTGACCGGAGTCGCTCAAATATCCACCCTGCGGGACGTTACATATGTAATAAATTATAAATATAACGTATTATTTGTTCATTGTATGAGCACACATCAAAAGTCAAGATCATGGCAAGTGAAAACAACAACAACAAAAAATAGTCAACAAAAGAGAAGTACGTTTATTATTCATTTGTTTGCTTCAATTAAACAATCATTCGATAATCACTAAATATTGTTATAAATATTATATGATATAGAAGGGAAAATATAACATGTTGTACTCATTTAGAGCACTTTAGAACTAGTTATTTAAAATATTATTACTTTAATGAACGTTGAATATTAGTACAATGTGATTACTAAATATGTAACGACACCACCAACAGGGAAAAACCACTTAATTTTGATTAAATCAATTAATTTTTTTGAAAATATTCCGCTCCTATTTACCGTGTGTTTATATGCAGTCGCCATGCACCAGGCCCTTCGCTAAGATAGAATATGGCGCTAGCACATACTTATCTCTTTAGAGCTGTAGTGTTACTGGAATCTCAGCGACAAATCGCTAGACACTCGCCTTTAAACGAAAAAAGAGACCGAACTTGTCATATAGACAAATACGAGACAGGTTGTATATCTCCTCTTCGTTACATGGTTGCAGAACTGATGACATTGCTGTTTTTCACTGTTTTCCAGCTCAAAGCACTTCAGCACTGTCCCATTAACGTAGCTCTCATATCTCTCTCTCTCTCACCTAAACTAGCTGTGAGCAGCTCACTCCAATCGTGCCAGAGAACATTTTTTTCAATTGCCAACTTCCTAGAAGAGTCCCAGTGCGATGGTACCGTCAATATGTCGCCTGTCGCTCCTCAACTCCTCGGGAAACACAGACATCCGACGATTGGAGCTTCGCACCGCTGCCACCACGCGCGGTGCTGTCGCCGAAATAGTTTATGCAAGAGGATTGGAGACAGTGTGCACGAAGCTTATATGCGTCTGCTTAGCGATTACACCATCGAACGCAGCAGACCGAGGATATTGAGGATACTTCCGAGGCAGAAAAAGGGGATAGGAAGTTGCGGAAATATTGGCATTTCTTATCAATGATCCTTCTGGTTTCTGAAAAAGCTAAAATTAATAGCATTTCGCAGTGCAAATATAAAGTAACTAGCAAAACTACATGTGGCGTAGTTCGGAATTCGAAAAAAAACAAAAAAAAAACATAATTACTGGACATTCCGATATTGAAATTTTTTAGCTCATTTTGTCCCTTGTTTCCCGGAGTTCTGATACAATATTCTTAATGCATGTAAGTTCACAAATTTTTAAACTTTTGTGGTATAAAATTTTCACTTTTCTTCATTTAGAAAACTAAATACCACGAAGAAAACGAAGAAAAATTCTCAGCAGTTTGTTCAGCAGATTTTCGCACTTTGTACGTAAGATGTTAAAACCCAGGAAGAATGAAAGTACAATTTATAGTTGAAATCTCTATCACTTCGTGAGATACACCGAAAAAAGAAGATAAGTGAAAGTAATGGACATAGGGTGGATTTTAGAAACCTCAAGTGGACAGTGCTCTTCTAAGATATTTGAAACTTATGTGTGCAAATTTTCATCATGCACAGATGAAAACTGTAGATTTGTGCAAAAGACATACACCTACACACCGCCCAAGACTCTCCTTTTATATAAGCAGATTGGCAGGGTAAAGACACAATTATAAAATATTTACCAAAATAAATATGAGCTTTACCCAGTAGCATAACACTGATGACAGTTTTTTGAGGTTGCTTAATCTTTGCAAGCATAAATTACAACCATAAATTACAGCAGGCTGCATGAATATCATCATCATAATTCAGTAAGACAAATGCACCAAATATTCTAATACACCGCGTACACTTATAAATCGCATATGTCATCTGCGGATAATTATGCCTTCATGTAATTGAAGACAGATGTAGGACTATGGTAGAACATCAATCTAATTGAAAGACAAAAATAGAAAAATCTCTGACGCCTCTTCATTGTGATCCAAGAAAATTAATTTATTTGGAAACTTGCAAAGGAATGACCAACGTTATTATCGTGACTTAGTTTTATTGATGCAGAAATATAGTTAAATTATCATACAATAACTTTAATGATAGTGAGTTAAACATATTTGTATAGTTTTACAAATGAAACTTGTTTTGGTGGCGACATTTATAATACAATAGTCACCAAAGTTATGCATTCTTGTAGGTCAGAGGGACGATTTAATAACATAGTTGTTTATTGGCGCTGACATACCATCCCTATCAAAGCCACTATTGGGGTATTGTCACCGACAACTGTTTGTGGGAGGAGGTTGGTGATGGTGATGCATTTTGTTACAGAGGATTTCTCGTCTCGCATTGAACTCCACGGCTGACGAAAGATTTGAGCATAGATTGAGACGGGGCGTGGCGAGACAGTATGACTCTGGGAACTGAATATTGCAGAGATGATCCACTCTTCCGGTGACCCATGCACTCATGGCTGGTGGTGATCGAAACGGCCAGACTTCCTGACGAAACTTGGAGAGCAGGCTGCATGAATATCATGGCAGTAGATGGAGTAAAGAATCCGTTCCGATGGTTACTCAAAATCCGGTGAGTGATGATGAGCGGTTTAGGATTTGGTGGTTGTTGCTGGTGCATGATCTCGTGACCAGGGACGGAATGTCGGCGTGGTTGGTGACGGAGGGCGGGGGAGCTGGAGACGACTGGTGATGGAGAACGTAGTCGTGACTGGTGATGGACGACGGCCAAGGAGGGTTGCTTGGTGATTGACGGAAGAACGTGACGGAATTTTCGCTCGGTGCTTCGTCTTGGAGGGCGACGGAAATGGTGACGAATGGCGGCGTGACTGGTGATGGATAATGTCGATGATGGTGAGGGAGCGCGTTGTTCTTGGTGACGGAGAGCGAATATGCTGGTCCCGGAGCTTGAAGTAGTTGGTGTTATAGGACGGCAAGATTGGTGCCCGCGAACGACAGACTTGGTGATAGATCCCACACTTGGTAGAAACTTAGTGCAGTGTAATTTGTCTTTAGACAGTACTTTACGTATAAATTTATCAACGCTGGGAGACTTGAAGTGGTAACTCACTTGTTGAGACAAAGGCAATGTGAGAGATAGAATCTCAGGAGAAGGCGGTGGTGGAGAATCTGTAGGGATGATTTGAGGATCTGTACGAATGATTTCAGTACATGGAATCTTGGATCGATGAGGTGAAGGGATTCGGAATTTACAGAGGGCTACATTGAGATCAGTAACAGAGGAAGTGTTCGTTGCCAGCGAATTGTCTTCAGGCTGTTCCTCTTCTAAAGGAGTGAATTGTGACTGCGTGGTTGATTCGAGCTGGGGTTCGGGTTGTTGTTCCCCCTTTTGAGGGGTGAATTGTGAAGAGATGGCCTTGTATTTTGTAGAAGATTGAAGATAATTATTGACTGCGGCGTTGACGACCGCAATGGTGGGCGTGATGGAAGACCCGGGTTGCAACGGCTGCTTTCGAAGTGCAGCGTGGATATTACCAGAAGGAGACGTCACTTGCTGATGGTGAGACGGTGCCTGGTCATGGTGGCTGCGGACGCTAATCCCAGACGGTGAGGCGGTACGAAACTGGTGACGCAGAGCGTAGTGACTGGTCCTAGAAGACAACGTGGTTGGTGGCGAACACGACGTAGCGAGTGGTGGTCGAGTGGTGCGGGATCGAGAACGAACCCTGGACTTTCTGTCGCCGACGTTCCCCGTGACTCAGGACAAGATGGCGCAGTTGATGGAAGACCGCTGGGAACATCACAAGGTTGGCGTGACCAGCAGAATAAAGCAGTTGTAGAGTGCTTCTAAATGGATAAATCTGGCAAAAGATTAATATCGTCACATAGCGACCACCATACAATTGCATTGTCAGAAAGTGCTTCACGAGAGAATCATTGTCACGGTTGACAAACCTTACGAGACGCAAGAACGGCTTTTGGAGCAGTGGGAGGTATAGTGGGAGAAACGAACTTTAAGTAGTTCTAGCGCAGGTAGAATTAAATCTGCGTAAACTGAAATCGCTGTAAATAAGCAGAGTAATGCGTACTTACAGAGACTTCAACTTGAAATCACACTTCACCGGCCATTTAAATGAAAATAATTGCAATGATATTTGAAGATGTAATACTTTGCGCCTTATAGAAAAATTACTTATTTGATAAATAAAACCAATTTTTACATCACGAAAGTGATGGAAATGATTTACTTTGATTTGTAGTAAATTTTATGTAGTATTTTTTACATTACTTTTATCCAAAAGTCACCAGATATCTGAGAAAGATATTTCACTTCTTCCGAGGTGAGCTGAGGCACAAATCATGTGACCTTTGTGCTCGGCAGCCATATTTCACGTGCTCTAGCGCATTTCGAACAAGTCAAGCGAGTTCCTGAATAATGTTTAAACTATATTATTAACTAATATATTAAAATTAAATCATAATTATTCATCATTATTATTCATATTGCTGTGTTTTAAAATAAGTACTATATACATCTGAGTGATTTTACTAAATTATATATATA
>NNCF01127911.1:81491-100523 GCA_002313205.1 Laupala kohalensis
GCCCATAGGCAGTGGCGGATTTAATATTTATAAAAGAATAATATTTAATAAATACCTACTGTTATCCATTTATTATTCAAAATAAATTGTAGATATTAGTTCAGTAAAAATTCGAGATTAATAAGACAAAATTATTAATGACTTTCCCATCCAACGAAAATCAGCGTCTACCCGGTGGAAAACCCGGGCCAGGAAAGGAATACAGAGATAATGAATAGATCCGAGCAAAGGTAGAAATAAACTATTAAAAACAAAAGAAGCGAAATCAACACGCATGAGAAAAAGAATTTAATCAATATATAGAGCACTATAACTCGGTGGGCCACTGGTTGGAGAGCACTGGGCCACAAATCTCATGACAATTTGAAAGATGGACATTTTCCAAAAAGTGTCATGTGTCAAATTGACGACGCATCGTTCCGCAATAGCTTCACAAAAAAGTGACGAAGAAATATTGGAATGAAGAGAACGTTTGGGGTGCAGGCAAGAGACATGTGTAGTGCTGCGAGAAACTCAAACCGTCACAGAGCGTACAAACGCTGACTGGCACCTTTTTTTTCTCTCTCTCTTCCCCTGCCTCGGGTGATCTCCGGGCAACGTGCTGGCAATTAAATATGAGGTACGCGTTGCGCCGCTGGTCCGCTGGCAGCACTGCAATCGCAAAAGAGCGAACACCCTGATCGCCCGGAGCTGCATTCCGATAGACGGCGGGGTAATTACTCGATTGGATTTGGCGATGGGATCTTGCCGTGGGCAGCGATGCTGCTCTGTCCGCAGCATAGACAAAACACACGGCCGTAGCCACTGCAGATGGATCGGGATGTACAGATATTTAATGTATAATTTGAAGAAAGCAATTGCTTCGATAATGTGAAAGAATTGACTTATTATAATAAAATAAGTAAATGAGACATTCAATATTATTTTGGATGATGTAAGTGATGTTAATTTCTCTTATACTTTTTCTTGTTACTGTTAAAGTGATCTAGCAACTGATTAAATTCCTTTGTTCGTGAATATTATATTTGATCCTGTCTATTTATAAAAGTTTATTTCTAACTGTACGCAACCTTGGCACGGATCTATTCATTATGTCCGTAGCCCCATCGGTTTTCCCCGGGTACTGGCGAATTTTCCAGAGGCGGAAATGTCATTTAAAATTTTGGTTATTATTTACCTCGAATGTTGAGTGCACATTATATCTACGGTTCATTTTAGAATAATAGATTAATAACAGTTCGTATTTTAATAAAAATGTTTTTCATAAGTAATGAATCCGCCTCTGCAGCCCTTGGACCCGCGATCGGAATTGATGGGATGGTCCCTTGTTTGTTTCCGAAAAGTAACTTAGTTTATTATCCCTTGCGTGGTTATATGCAGTATGCCCCTGCTTTTTGACAATAAAGTTTATTGACATTTTGATTGATTGATTTATTTATAAAAGAATTGATGCAGAAATATATTTCTCTCCCCACAATTGCAGAAAATCAATAGAAATCCGAACATTGTATGCGTACTCCTTAGATGTCTCTATTGAGGTATTCACACTACCTTGAAAAAGCGAAATATATAGTGTATAATAACAACATTTGGCAAGTAGCGTGGTGTAATGCGTTGAGCTGCTGGCTGGATGGTCGGGGTTCGATCCCCTGTGGGTTGGGAATTTTTCATCACACCTCTCCATCCAATCTGATTCCCAGACCTACTCACCTTGCTGTAAAATGATTACAGGATCTACCCAGGGGTGAAACCGGCCGGAGCGAGATGCTGGCCACATCTCCTCCTCCTACTGTCGAGGCCAAGTAATTGTGGAGTTCTGCGCTTCGTAAACACCTTGGGCACCTTTGGGATCTAGTTGATTTTATTTGACTTTTCAACTATATTTTAACTTAAATTACTCCACAAATTTTCAATGGTATTCCTCATTTTTTATAATCTGTGGATAAAATGTAATGATGATGTTTGATTTTAAGTTATTTAAATGTACAACTAACAAAAATTTACTTAAACATAGTCACTACTATATTTACCAGTAACCAATAATTTTTCCGTATCCGAAGTCTAAGATATAATTTAACTTTTCCTCAGGTTTTCTTTTCGTGCTTAGTCAGAAGAAGATTTACATACTAAGGAGAAGATACGAAGTAATTGTGTTCAGAATGTCTTGGTTTTTTCTTTCTCCCATTAACAACAATGGAAACAAAAGAGTGATGTGTGCAGAGATTAATTGTTCTTGGAAATGAAAATGCGTCAGCTACATCGCTATTTCATCCAAACTACTTCTTACTTCGAACGTTATCGGCCATAATAAGAACTGGGGATTGGTTTTCTTGAAGTTAGGCGAGATAAATAAATACAAAATTCTGTCATTTTGCCGAGGTTTCGGTTGTTTATTTTAGCCATCATTAGGACTCAATGAAAATAAATTTGTTTCCCCAGTAAAATTATTACTTTACCATCTCCATGTAACCACACACGTACTGTGTTCACTATGTACACTGTGCAAAATCTGCTCTCAATGAAAATTTTTCAATACAAGTCGAAACGTGATTTTGTATTTATTTGCAACAAAATACTTCTATTCTGTGAATTTTAACAAACTAGCAGGAGACGTTCCCGAGAAAAATCTCAGAAATATACGAACGTACAATTCCTAGCCATATTGGTCAGTGCTTTGGATTAAATTTGTCATAACTTTCACATATAACAAGAATGTTATTAGGATTTTTAAAAATGGTAGTACAAAATCAAAAACTTTTCCTGCCGTATACGGTATCGTAGTGATAGCGGCCAGGAAAACGTGTGCCCATGGGCCATGTGTTACGCATTTATTTTCAATATTGATGCATTGTCACGCTACAAGCCTCATTGGGCTCCGAGAAAAATTAAATATTTTTATTCATTACCGGTTTACATTAAATTTAAATTGAAACAATTAAATTCCACTTGGAAAATATAAATCCAGGCTGAATCCAATTCACTCTATGGGTTAATTATGACATGCCTTGCTTTGTGATAGCTCACCATCATATTTTCTTATTTTCTGAAAACTCAGTATTATATATTATTGTCACTTAATTATCATACAGAGTAAATAGTAAATGTTGTCTCAAAAGTATATTTTTATAGTACACTTGCTATGTCAGGATATTCCTTTATGCGCTTTATGGCCGGTCCCAGTAAGTACAGTTCAGAGGTTCTACTGAACGTGAATTTTGTCACTCTTCTACGGCACGAAATACAGATGTTTGAACATGAAAGAGATGTTGTAATTAACTGCTTTAAAGCAATGAGAGAATAAATAATTAATCTAACTAAAAATCTTTTAAAAAACAAACTTGTATTTAATATAAATAAATAACATTAAATTAATAGCGTCCATGTGTTACAACTTCCAGTAGCATAAACATCCCTTTGAGCGATCGTAATGATAAGACAAGACGTTTCTTCGCAATTCGTAATGATTCGCCGTTCACGATACGATAAGAAAATATAACAAAAGGGGTGGGTTATGCAATTCGTTATCCATATTTGTATGAAGAGACGGTTTTGCTTTTCAGTGGACGTTTCCCGGAAATCGTCCGCCGCTAGTAAACTCTAAATAAAAACGTAAAAAAACTTTTAAAGCAGATTTCATGGGAGTTAAGACATCAGAATATTGTAATTTTAAAGGGTTTATAGGCGAGTGCCAAATTTCAGCTTAATCGGTTGGGGGAAACGTTAAAAATTCAGTTGCCAGACATACTAACTAATTAGTAAATGAAGTTACTATTCGTGAGAAATTCTCGTTTAGTTATGATCGGTAAGGAGGATTTTTTAATTTTTTCATTACATATGTTGAGAAAATAATTAAAAAATCTGCCGATGTTTGTATTTTTAGTGAAAAAAAAACGAAATTTCATTCATTTTGTTTTTTTAAGGTAGGATTCATTTTAAAAGTATTTATATCGAATCAGTTCGATAATTTATTCATTCACGAGTATATTTTGAATATTTTTATTCTTCTACAACCATTAGAACCGGAGATATTAAAAAATAACTTAGCGATGCACTAAAAATGAACGTAAAACGCACATTTATGAAATTTTTTTAACAAAAAACAAACATTTTTTTAAAACTTCATCTTAACGTATGTAATGAAGAAATAAAAAGAATCTAGTTACCGATTATATCGTAACTTGGCTTTTTTTAATGTTTAACTCCCCTCTTCAATAAATAAAAACCTGTGAAACTCAGTTTAGATTATCGGTAGTTATTTCATGAACGCGTTCCATTCTTCTGTGGTTGACACAAGTGAGCTGAGCGACGTGCTCCATAATTGAAGTCGTCGGTGACACGCTTGTTAACCTCGTGTAAGTTTCAAGCTCGTAAAAAGAGGACGCGACCGCAACTTTTACAAGTTCTGAAGTCGTCACATCGTCCGTCCCCGCTGGCTCATTCTGTCGGGAACAGGTAGAAGTCACCAAAGAAGAAGAAGAAGAAGAAGAAGAGAAAATAGAAGTTTCGACACGTAAGTCAAGTCACTTTGAAGTCAATATAGAACTTGCTGTCATTTTTCTGAAATAAATAAATAAATAAATTTACCCTCAAAACGCAGTTGTGAAGTGTGTGTGACCACATGGAAGACAGTAAGCTAATTTACCTTCCGACAGCAAGCAAAGGACGTATTCCGTCAAATCCAATCAAGGGCCCCAAGACCCAAGACAGAGACTTAGGATTTAATACTTTACTCATTAGACGAGAATAAAAATAGTTCAGTACGTGTTATACTATTAACAGAACACCAACAAATTTGTATTTAATAAAAGAGAAAATAGTTATTTCACAAGTTCGTATTATTAAGAACTATAGATTATTCAGAAAATATTGATTATAAATCGTAACTAATAAAATAACTTTAAAGTCGAGATTAATTATTTCAATAGATCATCGCCTCTAAATGGATATCCCGAAATTTAGTAAAAGATTAACTGCCCTCTTTCGAATATTCTAACGAAACTCCTCTAACGACTCCGTACATTCGTTATTCGGCGAACCCTCAGCAACCGCTCAGCGAATCCCGAAAACCAGCGACTTGCTCGGGGTATTTCCCGAGTAGCCAGACATAAGCAATTTGCCAGAATATTCGCGTTAGTAATTAGAGGTTATGGAGAGTGAATCTGAAGTAATCACACATTCTGCTACGTATGTAGTTGTGTCTTGTGAAATGTTATTAAGTAAACGGGTATTATCTAATCTTAATTATATCAGTGAAATTAAAGCATTAATAAGCTAGCTTTTATTCCATATGGATATAGCTACAGTCAATGGTTTTCTCGAATTTTAAGACCCTTACAAATCATTATAGTTTTTTATCCACTCTAAAAGAATCAATATTGTATAAATATCTTAATTTGTCTCCCCAGAACACTCTTCTCTTTTTATTTATTGAAATATCATTCATTGCATTTAAATGTTATTTTATTATTTATAACAAACCTTAATAAAAACAATGTAAAGACGCTTATTTCGAGCGAATCTCGAGCAACAGCGACTACCTCGGGGTATTTCCCGAATATTCGCCTGTTGGCGAGCAGACTGATGCAGACATAGAGCAATTTGCCGAGCACGTGCTCGCTCCAGGAACGACGAATATTCGTGTTAATGATTAGAGGTTATGGAGAGTGAATCTGAAGTGAACACACATTCTGCTGCGTATGTAGTTGTGTCTTGTGAAATGTTATTGAGTAAAGTAAATGGGTCTTATCTAATCTTAATTCAATCAACGAAATTAAATGATTAATAAGCTAGTTTTTATTACAAAAGGATTTACACCACACGAATATTCCATAATTATTATAGTTATTATCCACAAAGAATCAATATTATATAACTATCTTAATGTGTGTCTCCACAACATCTCACTCTGTTTATTTATTCAAATATCAATCGTTACATTTAAATGCTATATTTTTATTATCATAGTATTTTTTATTTTCACATTTCTCCTTTCGTGAACCTTTCGTGTACAGGAAATATATGCTAATACTACTAAAGAAATAGATAATGCTAATCATGTCAATACACGTTCAATACTGTGAAACTTTACGACGCTTAATAAAAAAGTAAAATAAAGTGAATAAAAATGTTTGCGGTTTTAATCTCTCATCAAATAAACTTTGTCAAAAAGCAGTTGCAAACTGCGTATGAACACGTTGGAGATAATAAATGAACTTAATCCAACACTATTTTATTACTTCCAATTTCTGTATTTTACCACTTCTAAAAACACTTATTACTTTGTATGGTAAGGAGAAAAATTACGAATAATCGGTCTTTTCAGTTATTACTTACTCGAAATAACTTGAAATCGTAATTCTCGTATACTCGCTATCCTTGGTGTTCCTAAAAGCACGAATATGTGGACAGTACCACGAACAGGTCATTCGCGAATATTCGCCTATGCTCGGCTTCCTTTGATGTGGGAAAGAGCGAGCACAGGTATTCATGATGCGACGAATAGCGAGCAACCCATTCACAGTAGTCGCTATTCGGAGAGACGTCGCTCGGGGTTCGTCGAATAGCGAATGTGTGGAGCTGCCTTCAGACCATGAGCCCAATCCAAAGGATCTTTAAAGTTTGATTCCCATCGGTTACGTAGTTTTTGAACCATATTGTTTCAAATAAGGTTTCTGCTAACCTTCACCCCCTATGTCCTACCTTCTGCTATTCTCATAATTATCGTCATACCTTTATCCATGTTTACTTCTTTACGTGTGTTTTGCATTTCTACCCTTTCGTCAATGATTTGCTGATGAAAACTTAACGTAGAATTTAAGAACTAATTGCATGAGCTCTCAGGAAAAATATTCATTTCTCGAAACGTCCAGGAATACACAAACACATTTTTATTTTCTGACAAACATAGTATATAGGTTCGGAAAAAGTGTTTTTTTTTTCTTTGTGGCATAACGTCCGGCAGGCCGGCCGTCTGTGCCAGCGATTCTGAGTAAACGGATGAATATATTATTTACGGTAGAATTTACCTCCTCTTTTTTATGCACGTGCTCTAAATTTTTAGTTTTACTTTAAAACAAAAGGTACTTCACATGTGGGTCAAAGTACTCTTTCGAATATTTCCGGAAAAAAAAACAGCTCCAACAATTTTGCTTAAATTTTCTGTACGTAATGTGCAATTAGTATACATTACATCCGGATTGAAAGTTTCGTATGAACACAGTAAAATAATTTCTGTCTACTACATTAGTTTACTGTTTCAAGAAACTTGAATAAAATTTAACAGTGTAAACGGACCAAGCGGAGGGAGAATACACTTTTCGTAAACTGAAATAAAAGATATGATAATGATAAAATATATAGGACGACAGCAAACGCGCTGCAGATACGAAAATACATCAATTTCTGTCTACAACGAAATTACATTTACATAACACTTGTACGATATTCTTTGTCACTCCATGCTGCAGATGGAGAAACGTATGTCTATTCCATGACATTTTTAGGAGAATAACAGTTCAGAATATCCTGTACCATTAAGTTAGCAATTAGGCTGTGAATATTATTCCTGTACTTTTCTCCAGAACGTCATCAATGACTTGGATGATATTCACGTATTAGAGGTGTTTCAGGGAGAGAAAAAATGAAATAAAATTGCTTTCGTACTTTTTTATGTAATAAATTACGTATATAATGCATTTTAAAAAAATGGATTGTACTTGAAAATCCCAATGCTATCTGAAGCAAAACGAAAAATTGATGTTTGGTATTTTCAGTTTAGTTGAACCTAAATATGAGAAGGCAAACCCATAAAAGGAGTGCGAAAATGAAAATGTCAGCGTATTACTACAATCGTATGTTACCTTTGTAATTCTCGACCGAGACCGGTTTTTATTTTCCCACATACTGACTGCGACCTTCGCCTCCTCGCTCTGTGCAGAGCCCTTCACTTTAATTAAGGCGCAATGCGTAGAGGGCGCCACCAACGGGAAGTTGCGGCGAATAACTATGAGGGGTTGAAGGCGGGAATTAGAGCAGATTTGGAGGAGGTTGGCATGGATGTGATAAGGAATGGGGTGGATATCATGAAATTGTAATTGGAGTTAATTATAATATTAAGGAAGAAATTTATTTCACGTATTATGGCGAAGTTACATTAATAATTATAACATTTACTTAACGGAAAATGTTATCCAGTTGCGGGATATAAGGAAATACAACTAACCATACAAAAATAGTACAGAGAACAGAAATGAAAAATTGTAAAATAAATAATTAAACGATATGATTAAAGAAATATTACATAGGGTTCTGCCCATGTGTTCACGCTAGTTTCAGATACCTCCCCCCCACCCACCCACTGTACAATAGATCTCACTGTGCGTAGCACCCGAAAATGTTTTATCTCAATCGATCTTAAACTTTATCTCTGTTTCGTAAACGGTTTCGTACTCCGGTGTGTTGTAGCAAACTGTGCGCGGATTGTAGCATCAAACAAATGTCTATTCCTTTATTGTAAATTTTGAATTCCTGGGAACCAATGCGAGAATGATTTGTACTGAAATATAACTCTAATCTAAAACAAATCTATTTGGTTCTGGTTCGTTGTTTTGATGGCAATTGCTCGAGTGAAGAAAGTTCATTAACGTAAATACGATTGTGGACATTTGGAGAATAGAATCTGTTAAAATGCGGCGTACCCACCGCCAGGTAACATCTTAAGTTACGTCGAAAGAAAATGGGAAACGGGACCGAGATTCGAACACGCGATCTGCACCTTGGCGTTCTCCTGTGAGCCCAGTCTACCATTGGCATTCAGCTCGCTCATAGACTAACCTCAAAGGCGAAAGGGGTGGCGCAGTTAGTAGTACATCACCGCGCTAAGCTGAAAGTCCCGAGTTCGAATCTCGGTCCCGCTTCCCATTTTCATTCGACGTAACTTAATTAATTATATTTACTCGTTAAATTCCTTCGTAATTGAAAAGTAATACGTTATTTGATTTAAAATCGTAATCGTAATGTCCGTATTCTCCTCTACAAAATTGTGGACGTTTACCAATAAGCGAAATTTAACAGTAAATTGAGCATCGCTCGTAATGCACATGATTTGTACCAACACCGTAAACGTCGCTCTTCCACACCCACCCACGACAAACTAATTGCCGCAAATAAAATATTGAATATTTCATCAGAGTTGGTTGTAAAAAAGCTAATTAATTTCGTTAATGGATATTTTACAAATACGCAAAAAGAAACAAATAAAAAAGGAAATCATATTGAATGTCATTTCGAAAAAATTAAAACCGTAAATGATCAAAGTGTTGATAAATAAACATAGAATTTAAAGGGAATACAGTGGAGTTAGGAATGTTAGTTACATAATAATAACAGCAAAAATCATGCAGATGTGATGTAACAAAATAATACATCAGTTTTCCAATGTTCCATTTATTTCCAACTGCCGTTCTAAAGTCATTACGGCAAATCACAAAGTTGAACAGGCAACTTGCTAAACGTGAGATAATTTCATAAAATATTCCGAAAATACTCAGCATAATTTGTCTATTTTAGTGCTAATTATTAAGCAACGGAAGTCCAACACCACATCTCCCTTACAATGTAACAATTCGTACCTCTCTTGCTGATCACATGTTCACATGTCCATCCCGGCCCGGGTTTTTCTCCGTTTTTCCTTCGGGTAGAGGCCGATTTCTTATACAGGTTCTCTAGGCTTTGTCTAGGGGCGTGTTTATTGTAACAATAAATTGTGAATTTAGTGTTTTTTCAACTCTTATGATTTTTAAACAATATACTCAGAATAATCTATAGTTCGATAATAACTTGTACATGTAAATTTACAAAAATATTTGCGTTAAAATACAAACATATTGACATTATATATGTATTATAACTCGCAGCTAACTTTTTATCTTATCTAGGAACTGTTGCTGAAATTTTTGAATCCGCCTCTGCCTTAGGGCCCTTGATCGGAATTGATGGGATGGTCCCTTGCTTGCTTCCGGAGAGTAAATTAGTTTATTGTCCTCCACGTCGTCATACGTAGTTTGTACTGTTTTTTGACAATAAATTTATTATTAAATTTATTATTAGACGCCTAGAATATCTTCATCTCGGTTTTCGCGAGCATCTCGACGTATGATCGTGAACTAAGAAAATTCTTACGAAAACATTTCTAATAGTACAAAATTTTCCGTAAAAAATGGAAAAACGCAATGTAATAGATGGTGACAAAGAGAAAAAATAAATTTCGAAGATGTTTCGATACACGTACTAGATTCAGCTAAATGTTCGTTCCATGTGTTAGGACCTCATCAGAGCTACAAAAAAAATCACAGAATAATTCGATGTGCAAAGTAAGAATTAATGTCATCAACTGAGTGTAGTACATAACTCTACTACATTCACGTCCGTTATATAATCTAATTAAATAAATAATTAAAGACTCTTATTTATTTTTGTAGTGCATAACAGTTGTAATTAATGTTTAGAACTTATAAAAAGTATTATAAGTTTATTATAAACTTATAAAACTTATATAAAGTAAAACTTATAAAAAATTGATAATAAATAAATAAATTTGCAAACTGTTATAGCAGTTACAAACTACATATAACCTCGTAAGGTCAATAAACTGAATCAATAAACTTTTGAATCGCCGTGGAAGTTCTCATAGTAGAGATAGAGACCAGGTAGAAGTGTCATTTTACAGCTTATTTAATGATCTTTACAATGATATGCTATATGCCATTGGTAATGGAGAAACAAAATTAACTTGTTCAAAATCACAGTTTTGATTTTTAATTTCTCAAAATGCGCCGCATTGAAAATTTTCAAATTAATACTAAAAATAGTTTATGTCCTTGTTAATCAACTGGGAAAATATGAATGTGGGATGAAAATGGGTTCAGTGTTAAAACAATAAAAGAAAGTAGGTTTCTTGCCGCGTGCGGATCTAGAATTTTTCTGTTAATTCCTTGTATACACTATTATTGTGTTAAATAAATGACTCCAGTATGATAATGCAATGCATATATTAATTATGTTTGTTAAATGAAAATGGGAGACGGGTTACCTGGCGGTGAGGTTTACCGCAATTTAAGAGATTTCTATATTGTCAGGTAATGAGTCTCATTTTAACATAATTATGGAAAGTTAAAAAGTAATGTAGTGCTATTAACGTTTTTAAAAACTCAAAAGGTGAGAGAGTCACGTAAAAAATCTATTAAAATTGTGTTGATTTGACGTGGAATGGCCCCCACATCAATTCCATTGCGAAATCTTGACACGTAACGTCATATCACCACCAATCCGTCCGTCTCACACCTAATGACAGAGGTCTTTGTGTAGATGCAAATGGCAGCGACTGCCACGACTCTTGGTGGTGCTTCGCGGAAACTAATTATCTGTGTTCCCCGAGTTGGGTTGCGCGTACATCGACATCCACCACAGTCCATGGCGCAGTTTAGTCTGTGAATGCGGAGATGGCGCCTTGCTGACGGGGCAGTTTACATTATGGTTTAATGTTGATTTTGATCCTTTTTGTTTTTAATTGTTGATTTCTATATGTACGCAACCTTGGCACTTTGGTTGTGTACATTACCTCTGTAGCCTCATCCTGACCCGGGTTTTTCTCCGGTTTTCCTCCGGTTTTTCTCCGGTTTTCCTCCGGGTTGTGGCGGATTTCCCTTGGGCGGGAATATCATTAATACCTTTGTTTTATAAATCTCGAATTTTTACTACAAAGTTATCTACAATTTACTTTGAATAATAAATGGATAACAGTACGTATTTATTAAATAATTTCTTCTATAAATATTAAATCCGCCACTGCCCTCGGACCATTGATCGGAATTGATGGGATGGTCTCTTGCTTCTTTCCGGACAGTAACTTAGTTTATTGCTCCCCACGTGGTCATATGCAGTATGCTACTGTTTATTGACAATTAAGTTTATTTGTTTATTTATTAAGAAGAGGAGAATTTCATCTATTACATATTATAAAACACAGTCACACTTATTCTCTGTCATAGGCTACAACGGTCGCAGACAATGAAATGGGGGAAAAAATCATTCTTCCAAGACGTATATTCGCTTACGCTGTCAAAACGGTTAGAGGTAGGTGGCAACAATGGAGAATTTTTGCATAACGTACTCGCTTCCTAACCTATACGTTACGTTGGAACAGCGTAAGGAACGAGCGTATTCGATGAATTTTGCGTAGCGCACCGTGGACTCAAATCATACAAAAAAATTGTAAACCCACACAAACGTCTTCTATGCAAGTGTACACAAGTAGACTGTACTGTGAATACACCAGCACGTGCTCGAACGACATACACAACCAACAAATCTCTCGTATACCCTCTTAGATATCAACATAACCTCAAATCCAGATCAAAATCCGCCATCACCTCTCACTCGCGTACCAGTAACATCATACGCAAACAGAGGTGTTGTAATCTACTACGCTGGGAGCGTTAGTGCACCACTAATTTCTGAGCATGCATATGGATAAGTAACTTGCATATGGATACCGTATAAAACAGCTCGCAGGTACGCTTTGCAAAAACTCGCTAATGAATGGCAATACTGTTCGTCTCAAAGACTACAACAAATTCCGCGACAGCACATGTCTATCTACCAAGGTAAATCTAAATTATTGAAACAAAATTAAAATTCTTCAATTTACGAGAGTAATTCAACTAGGTAAAAATAAATCCTTTTTCCATTGACTAGGAAACACTAGTACAAAAAATAAACAGTGGCAACAAACTGCATCCGAGTTGGACGCGAGCGCTGGGCTTTGATGTAAATTGTTTCCACCACTCTCAGAGCGAATCAGGGGAACTAATCTGGTGCGGTTGGACGCAGCGAGCAAATTATTTTCATTTGCGGAGAATGACCTCCAAACTCGATGCAAATTCAGACTTCAGTATTCAGTAATTCTCACGCATTAATCTTTGTTACGCTGTTGATGACGTGTAAGCACAGGTTGAAGGAATTATGTGGTCTTGATACCCTTGCAGTTCTAAAGAGTTTAACATCCTTTCGAAAACAAAAAACAAAAACGATTCGTCTATTACAGAAATTATTATTAATTTATTACACATTTATTACACAAATTATTATTTCTGATTTTGAATAATTAATTTTGCATATGGCCAGGTAAAACTGGATTAGCTAAAGAAATAGTTCATGTTTTTTTTCCTCTGTTTGATGCAATATTTATTTTAATTTCTTTAGTACCTCGGTGCAAACTTTCATCAAACTACATGTTTACCTAGGAGTAATTGGAAATTAGATTTCGGATTTGGATTACGTCTAATTTCACTTTTGGTATTATGATGTATAATATTTCCCCTCTGTATGAAATTCTTGACGATGTTATATTATCATTTCTGCTACAATCTCTTTGGACATTATCCATCACCTGTTTCTATCTTCACAACAGGTGTATTTCCGTTTTGCAACGTTTCGGACTTAGTTCTGTTAACGTTCGTCTTCAGGCGTCCGGCAGCACCGGTATTCGAACCAGGGTACCTTGCTTCTCAAGGCTAGAATGTAACCACTACGCCAGTGCGACCCGACGGTTTAGGTGATACGTTTATCCTCTTGTGTTGTGCTGCTCTAGTATTAGTACCCCTTATTATCGGCATCCATATGGGATGCATGTCGATTCAAGTTTGACTTATTGGATTACTAATCAGGC
Organism: Laupala kohalensis; assembly: GCA_002313205.1. Taxonomy (NCBI): domain Eukaryota; kingdom Metazoa; phylum Arthropoda; class Insecta; order Orthoptera; family Trigonidiidae; genus Laupala; species Laupala kohalensis. Next base: position 95,218 of record NNCF01127911.1, read on the forward strand.
GAATGTATGCGTCCTCCTTGATTTTCCGTATTTTTAGGTCGCTCTCTCCGGCATCACCTACACCTACATCGCCGGGTTTCTGTGACCCAATGGTAACGTCCTCGCCTTGAGAATCAAAGTACCCTGGTTCGAACCAAGTGGTTTGTTTGACTCCGGGCGCGGATGCCTACGTTTGCAAATTAATCGTAAGTATCAGTCGGGAGAACAATGCATTAGCTGAATAATATAATTGTATAATTAACTGTAATATTTATAGAACCATCTCATTTTTGTCGTATATAAGGGACATGAATTACAGAAAGAAATTTGTTGCAAGTCACAAGCTACAGAGAAACAGCAAACGATGAATGTGGGATTTCTTTCGGTCTAAAAAGGTAACAAACAGACTGACATTTTCCCGGAGTCACGGGAAATTTAAAAAAAAAAAAAAAACCGGATGAAACGCATTGTACCTCTTTGGAAGACCACACGCTTTCACAAACCCCGTAATTCCATAATTCGAGGTTTTATTCTTATCACAAAATTTATTTATAACCAGCATAATATACTGGGGAAAACATACAACATTCGCACTAAGTTTGAGCCTTAAAAAAAGCATTGCATTGCGACTAACAATGACATATTTTTCTCGATGTCAGGGAGATACTTGAATTTGGCTGTCATTAATACTTTTCAAAACTGAAGAAATATATACGTGCTTTGAAACGAGTCTGACAATGCTCCGTGTTGTATATTAGGAAGAAAATAATGTAGTTTATTGTGGATGTAGAGGACAATGTCCGAGAAGTAGTTCATAAATGTACGGTTCGTTTCTCCAAATCAGTAAAATATTATCCTTGTTGTACTTTATCACACCACAGCTTTAGTACTTTCAAAATAACCGATAAAAATTTCAAAAGTATCTCCTGCATGATAGAATTGTCTTGATACATAAAAGTCACGTTTTATCTCTACTCAACTATGCCACGGTTGTGTACTAATTCTGTAACATGATCCGAATTTTTCTCTGGTTCTCCTCCAGGTAAAGGTTGATTTTACACACAGGTTCTCTCGGTTCTCGCCCAGGGATGGCGATCTATTGAAACAATTAATCTGGAATTTAGAGTCACGATTTACATTCTACAACATTTTCCTAATACGCTATAGTTTAATAATAAAACGTACTTGTGAACTATAATTTTTGTGTTTTATTAAATAAAAATTTTTTGGTATTTTTTTAAATATTATAACACGTAGTGAACTACTTTTATTCTTAAAGTGTAAAGCTGAAATGTTAACTCCGCCTCTGTCTTAGGGTCCTTGATCGGAATTGATGGAATGGTCCCTTGCTTGCTTCCGGAGAGAAAATTAGTTTATTGTCCTCCACGTGGTCATACGCAGATTTTTGCGTATGATAATAAATTTATTATTATGATTTACGCAGTTTTTTGCTTTTTTTGTAATAAATTTATTATTATGATTTATAAAACATGTTATACGACTCAAAACATTAAGACACAACCTCGATTATAGCTCGCTTCACACAATGCATTTTACAGTCCATCATAGCATGCTTTTTTTTGCTTCGAATGCCCTTTGATGTCTGTGATTCAGGCAGTTGTGATGCTTGTCCTGCTGTGTTTGTTTCACTCTATGCATTTTACCACGACAGTTTTGATGTTCTGAAGTGCATGTATTGACAATACGGGATAATGGTCGTGGTTAATGCAGGGATTGTCCATAGAAGAGATTTAGCAATTAGCGCTGATAAGCTAACTAAAAGAATAATGCAAATACATGGACAAAATGACGACACTGTATGTCAAGTTGCTTGGTCTTATTAGATAGTGGAAAATAGTGGAAATGTTCGAAGTATCTTTGCTTGATGAGCTGTAATAAATAAATGTCAAATACTACAATGTCAAATAAAATGTATTTGTGATATCTTTCTTTAAAGTGACTTCATTTACCGATCACTTCTTTTCGTCAATAATTTGTTTTAATGATTGTTGCTCTAACTTTAAGATTGCCCAGCTGCATCACTTAAAATAATGTATAATTTGTCAGATAACAATTAACACCAGGTTCGGTTTTGCGATCTATTATTGATCAAATATATTAACTGATAACACTTTGTTGCATTTCTGAATGTATGTTTGTTAAATTAAGTTCCTTTTAATAAAGATAATCATAATAAATAAATATAATAAAGAAAGCTTATTAATTAGGAAAGCGAAAGTACTGCTTTCATCGTCGGTGGTGTGCTATATTCTAACAGTAATTGTATCATCCACGATTAGTTGTTTCAAATGAATTTTATTTAGTTCACTTTAACGATAATTCATCAGTTCTAGTCCCATTTCGAATGATGGGCCATTAGCTGTCACACATACGGGGCGAGACTCAAGGTTTTCATTGATTGACACTCCAACATTGCAAAGCAAAACTGCACGAAAAATAGAACATGTGCTATTTCCCAAATCTTTCACGACAGACTGCAGCGCAGACAGCAATGACGTCATTTTCTGTTGTCCGAGACTGGGCGACTGACCGCATAGTACTTTGCATGCAGTTTTGGAGCACAAAATGCATCGTGTGAAGCGAGCTTAAGATCCCATAGCTCCGAAAGAAAAACATTTCCCATTTTCCCCTCTGTTCGGAGTATTTGCTTCAGAAAAACGGAACTTCTCGAAAGTACTCTAATGCCAACATAAAACTTGAAAACCGTCGATGTGTCCCTTGAGAGCCCTTATTCCATACAAAATCTGCAGCCTTTAATGACAGTTTCCCTTCAAGGGCTGTATACCTCGTCCAGGTGAAATGGCCCATTTGCCCTTCGAAGACAAGGAGAGTTCCTCCTCTGCATCTCAGAAGACGCAGCCATTAACGCTCGCGTTTCCTTCGCGACGAAGCGTCGTGTTCGGTTTTCTTTCCTCTGTAAGGGAACAAGAGGGACAGAAGAAAAATGTGCTTCGAAAGACAAGAAGAAGAAATTGAATAAATTTAACCTTTATTGTCAAAAAAGCAGTTGCAACTGCGAATGACCTCGTGAAGACAATGAACTTATTTACTCTCCGGAAGCAAGCAAGGGACCATCCCATCAATTTCGATCAATGGTCAAGGACAGAGGCGAATTTAATTGTTATGAAAGAAATTATTTCATAAGTACGCACTGTCATCCATTTATTACTCCAATACGAATTCTTGATATCATGTACAGTAAAAATTTCAGATTAATTATTACAAAATTGAGTTCCACAACACATCCGCCACTATACTCAAGTTATCGAGAGTTTGGGCACTAAAAATAACAAAGATGGCGGACTCGAGTGGTGCTTCAGGGCAGCCACCACCAATATTTTAGAACACAAACTCCACACTCGTTAAGACTTCGATTGTCGTTTGATATTAAAATCCTCGTTTGGTAGAACGTACACATGCCTTGCGGGTGTACCAACGCAATGGAAACAACAAAGAGACTATCGTAAAATGAATTTCGTTGAAGGTAGACTAAAAATTTAAGATTTCTTGAATAGTTTACGCAACGTATTTTATAAATAGGAATGTTAATTTTGTGTTACACTACAAAGGATAAAGAACAGTATTTTAAGGACTGGCTCTCGTAGAGTTATTTCGTCAAGTTTGGTGGTAGTGAATACAACGTTTAAGATGAAAATATCACTAAGTCGAGTAGTATACGACATAGGGGGATTCAATGGAGTAGATTGGCAGTTCTCCTAAATTTGGTATCTTTTCAGAGGGCAGCTAAACTATACACGAAGGAAACCCGGAGAAAAACGCGGGCCAGGATGGGGCTGCAGAGATAATGTTCACAACTGTGAGTTGCGTTCTATTACAAATAAACTGTTATTGACCACGTGGGAGATAATAATCTAAATTACTTTCCGGAATTTACTTGTACTACATTTCATCTCTATGCGAATTTGCGTCCAACTTCGCCTTCTTCGTCTATTTTTCCTAGACGATAGATAAACAATTCGATCAGCTATCCATGGAGATTCACGGACAATTATTTACGCACAAAGTTGAAAATCTAGTGCAAGTGAAATCAAAGAAACTAGTCTGATGCTAAATACTTGGTAATTGTGGAGCTTTAGCGACACCATCGAAGAATGATAAATTAAACGTCGTTTGTTTGTTGCTCATAGTTTTAATGTTATAAAACTTTTTCCATCGACAGTAACACACACTCACATACACCCGTCTCTCCATTACTTGGAGACTTATTTATGGACCATCTCGAAAAACAAATTTTTGACTGGACATTTTCTTGTAACTAACATCATTTATTGGTACCGCTACTTAGATGAAGTAATCACTATTTGGACAGAGACACACAGGGAACTTCACATTTATACTCAATTTCTAAATTCACTTCACCCTAACATAACCTCCACCACAGAAATTGAAAATGACAATAGAACACTCAGTTTCCTAGACCTCTCTATTTCTTTCGTAAACAACCGCCACCAGTTTGACATATTCAGGAAAGACACATTTTCAGGCTCCACCATTCACAATTCCTCACTACACCCTCCTTCGCACAAACACGCTGCCTTCCACTCCATGGTCCTTCGTCTTTTCACCATTCCACTCTCACCAGATAAAATTAAAAAAGAAATAGACACAATAAAACTTATAGCATCAAACAATGGCTACAATTCCTCTCTCATTGATAATATAATCACTGAGAAAGGTAGTTTTATCACACAAAGAACCTCACATCACTTACTCCAAACAATAATATTCAAATCAGATATGCAATCCCTTTCATTGGCTCTCTCTCACTTAAAATCGGTAATTCATTCAAACATTTCAACATCCACACTACCTTCTTCTCTCTACAAACACTCAACGCAACCGTATTATACATCAAGTATCCCATCCCACTCCCATCTCTTCCGAAGTGAAGTGTATGCTCTCTCATGCAGTGATTGTCCCTCCGTGTACGTGGGGCAGACTGGACGACCAAAGGGTACAAGAACACACAAATGCATGGAATAATAACACTATAGTCTCTCACTTCGCCAACCACCGAATAGATAACAAACACACATTCAACATTGAGAAGGATTTTTATATTTTAGAAGTACAAAATATATTTTGGCCCCGGATCAAATTAGAAATTTTACATATCCATAATATTCTAAAAACAACATCTCCCTACTAAATGAACAAATCCCTGAACTTCATTCCCCTCTCATGAAACTAGCCTTCAAATTCCTTCCTTCTCACCCCCCAACTCTCCAGTGCACTGCGCCCTACTCCAAACAGTTAAAACCCTGAGAAATTCTTTCCTTCTTCTG
>NNCF01127911.1:100548-168688 GCA_002313205.1 Laupala kohalensis
TTTCACTTACCATATAATGACCTCCATTCGGCGCCCTCTGCGCACTTGCCAAAAACATTTTCCCTCAATACTCGGGTATGTAATTTTGTTCACTCTATATTTGTTTTCTTCTATTCATTCTTCATTGTCCTTTTCTTTATTTCATTTCATAATTTCACGAATTTTTACACTTCTTTCGATACTGCTTTTACATCTCAATTATTGTATACTTTCATGTCATACTTTTATGTTTCAATTATCGCTATGCAGCCGAAAAAGGTTTATAACGTTAAAACTATGAGCAACAAACAAACGACGTTTAATTTATCATTCTGATGCTAAATAAAACATACTATTTCATTTGAGCAGAAACATCGCGATGTGAAGGGTCACCGACCAACGACCCACTATGTAGTACGTTCGCTTCGCAATAGGTGGGGGTCATTCCGAATCGTCATGATTGCCCCCCACCCCTCCCCACTCATGTGAGTGGAAGTTACGTATCTCGCTGACCACCTCACGCAAAGTATCACACACGCAGCGGCGGGAACCCACGGCCTAAATGCCCTTGTTTAGCATACAGATGAGTTTCTGCTCGTTGCCTATGAGTTCCTGCTCGTTGCCTGTGCACCTGTGACGAATGTTGCGAGTGGTGTCTCTATCGGGCAAAAGAATGCGACGCGGGTTCATGTTGAGGGGTTTCGTCCCGGATTTGCATTCGGTGTGTTCAACTGGACCAATTTGGGGTTATGTTCTCCTGTTCTACAAATTAATTATCTTAGTTTTCGGAGGATCGAAAAAGTTATCGTAGAGTCAGTGGAATAATCTAAGCGGTAGTGAAATTTGAATCAGAAATGAAAATATTTGTGGAAGATCTCTGTTACATTGGGAACGCGATATCATAACATATCAACTGGTGCTTCAAGCATCGTACTTTTTTGATTCACAAATGTGGACTTGCCAAAGCTGACGTTATTCTGACCTGTTTATATCGCATAAACGATATCTGAAAACACTTTTCACTTTTGGACCTCGCCTGGGTTGTATCCCATTTAAAGAACGATTTTTTTACAATAGAAATGGGATGTAAACTTTATATCTATTGAAAATATTTGTTATATTCAATTATCAAAAACGTTATCAAATCCTACTTTACAAACAAAATAAAAAACTAGAATTCTGTGCGAGGCAACAACAAGTAAATAAACAAATTTATTGTCAAAAAAGTTCCTACAAACCGCATATGACCACGTGGAAGACAATAAACTAATATACTCCCCAGATGCAATTTCATCTTTAAGCGAATTTTTGCATTCTGGAGTGACTAGTTTTCCAATGTCGAAACAAAGAACTCCTACATGGACACAGGCTGGCCACCATTCAATCGCAATGTGTGCTCTGTGCGTTTAAAAACAAGAAAACGAAGTAACACAGCGCAGAGATTCAAATATCTTGCATGACAATTTCGGGGAAATAGAGAACAGTAAAGAAGCGTGTGTGGAAAAGAGAAGAAAACGCCTCGTCATACGACATGGGAGTGTGACTTACACGACACGGAAAAGAGAGAGAGAAAAGACTTTATTTACTGAACGATGCGCAAACTTAAATCAGAGAAGGGCCACCTTTTTATTCGGGCAAAGAAAAGATGTAATAAATTCAAAAATTTATAAATAAATTATAAATTTATTTATTTATAAATTTATTTATTGCCCAAAAAGCAGTACAAACTGCGTATGACCACGTGGAGGACAATAAACTAATTTACTCTCCGGAAGCAAGCAAGGGACGTATTCCATCAATTCCGATCAGGGACCCTCAGGCAGAGGCGGATTCAAAAACATTTAAGCAAAAATTCCTAGATAAGACAAAAAGATATCTTCGTCATATAATACTAATAGAATATCAACATGTTTCTAATTTTACACACACAAAATTTATTTTACATGTACGAATTATTATCGAACTATAGATTATTCTGAGTATAGAGTTCATAAGAATTGAAATAACACTAAATTCACGATTTCTTGTTTGAATAAACGCGGCCCTAGACAAAAGCCTAGAGAACCTGTACAAGAAATCCGCGTCTACCCGAAGGAAAAACGGAGAAAAACCTGGGCCAGGATCGGTGAAAGATACTTGGAAGATACGAGTATGTGAAATTCGAAACATATAGAAAAGTTACACGAAAATAAAAGTGTGGTGAGGTATGAAAAACTTGAAGAGAAGAAAATCTAATAATAAGAACCGTTTAAATTTTAGTTATTATTGTAATTTCCTGACTAACATACGTTACATTGTCTTTTATTGCAACACGTGTCAACAATTAGAAGCAGCAATATTCTCCTCTTTCTTTGATTCCAGGATTCAAAACGTGACCTCGGATAGGTTTTCTGTTCTAATATGATTTTTTCTATCACATTTAATCCCGGTTTAGCTCAGTAACAAAAATTTCCCACATCACAGATTCGTCGCGTTTTCCTTTTTGTGACTTCTATAAAAGGATTTTGCCAAGTTTTGAAGAACATTACATTTCACCGGTATAAAACTGATTATATGAAAACCCTTGAATAACCGTACCAAACTTATTTCAGGTCGCGAACGAAATGTCAACAATAAAATTAAATGCGTCAGCCATGTGCGTCTTTTCTCTATCCGTTTGTTCAAAGTCACTTGATTTGACCTAAAATTCCATTGTCCGTAATCTCTTTGAAGTTCGCGACGACACTTTTTATGGTTTCAATTGTTATCTCATTTTAATATTTCTCTTTGACTTCACAACGAGTTTGCCTCGTAATGTTGTTACGCGGAAAAATCCCTTTATGGGGATTCTCTTTCCGTCATAACGAAGCACATGTACTATCTCATAATTCTTCTCTATCTCTGTCTCACTCAATATCTCACTATCTCCATCTCTCTTTATTTGTCTCTATCTCCCTCTCGTCCAAACTCGATGGGAAAAAATCCGTGGAAATGCAGACCACGATCTGTATTAAAGACGACGTAAGCATTCGCCCATCGACGGACGGATCGCAGCCGCATGCATTCATGAGATTTCCGCGTCGCTGGCTTCCAAACGCCACCGTTCGCCTGCCAGCTACTTTTCCGACTTCGCCGCCCACCGTTCGAGCCACATATCATACGCGATGGCAGAAATGGAGGGATTGGAGCCGAAGTTGAACCGCTCTTAACTCGGTTCCCGTGAAAAATCTAACTTCGCTCAAACTTTCATCAGGTCGTCACGAATAAACTAGCAAATGAGAGGTCACTGCAAACTTATTTTACCAGACGATACATTCATGTATGCAAACATGAACGAGAAAAAATTGATTCATAGAAAAGAAGACTGCGAAGCAAGAGGGGAATCAAACTGGAATCGAACTCCCTCCCTGCCCTTTTCACAACACGAGCACATTGCGCACTTAACGTGGTGTCGTGCAGTTTTACTTTCCACCAGCTTTGCAGTAAAGGCTCGTCGTATAATCAATGTTTCAAATGTAAGAAAACCCGCCTCTGCCTTAGGACCCTTCATCAGAATCGTTGTTGGGATGGTCCCTTGCTTCCGTCATGAGAGAAAAAATTTGTTTATTGTCCTCCACAGTGATCATTCGCAGTTTATAACCGATTTTTTGACGATACATTTATTTATATAAGATATTAATGTTTCAATTTCATTTGTGTGTAATCATCATGAGTTATTACACTGACAGTATCAGAGGTTTGCATACAGAGGTGGTTTTTTTTTCTTGATAGCAATTTGGAACATCCGCGCAGGTAGATCTCCTCTTACGTAAAAGAAGGTTATTATTCCAACTCATATAACTTAACTGAAAATTATGCAACGTGGCAACCTAACACGAATTTCCAACTTCTACGAATTCATGTTATATCGAGATACATATTTATAGTATATAATAAATTTATTGTCAAAAAACAGTACAAACTGCGTATGACCACGTGGAGGACAATGAACTAATTTACTCTCCGGAAGCAAGCGAGGGAGCATCCCATCAATTCCGATCAAGGGTCCTAAGGCAGAGGCGGATTCAAATTTTTTTTGCATAAGTTCCTAGATAAGACAAAAAGTTAGCTGCGAGTTATAATACATTTATAATGTCAATATGTTTATAATTTAACGCAAATATGTTTGTAAATTTACAGGTACAAGTTATTGTCGAACTATAGATTATTCTCAGTATACTGTTTAAAAATCATAAGAGTTGAAAAAAAACACTAAATTCACGATTTATTGTTACAATAAACACGCCCCTAGACAAAGCCTAGAGAACCTGTATAAGAAATCCGCCTCTACCCGAAGGAAAAACGGAGAAAAACCCGGGCCAGGATGGAGTGTTTTTTTTACATTACATTTTTAGTAGTGACAAAAGCGTCTATTTGCTGTAAAGAAATACAACAATCTGAGACACAAGATAAAATTCGTTCCACACGCTCGATGCAAAAAAGAAACAGAGAAACGCCACAAGAGCCATCAAGTGAATTTAATTGGCATCAGAGGTTGGCGATCGATTTAAGTTTTGAGAAATCCCGAATGTTCTGCCGACATAACGCGAGGTTCAAATACCATTACTCTCACGGACGATGGGGAAGTAAAATTAATGGCTACATTATGTACAAGCGCTACACCAACATCAAGCCAATTAAGACTGACACTAAATAAATAAGGAAATAATTTATTGTGAAGAGAGCAGCCGTTAAAACTACTTAAGACGACGTTGAGGACTGCGAATAATATACAATAAACTACCAAAAATTTTCTGTTTCTTTTTTTGTTTGTTTGTTTGTGAAGTTAAAAGTTCTGGAAGAGAAGAAACATGAATTGAAGTATCAGGATGTAGCATTTAGTGAGTGTCAAACGGAATGCAATGTGAGGGATACATCAGTGAGACTGAGCCGCGTGCGTCGTTGATTTGAAGGGAATTGATTTCGCGTCTCGGCGTCCGCGAAGAGGAGGCAGTGGAAAGAAGGAAAGAAGAAAAGGGGAAACGAGGAGAGAAGGGGGAGAAAAGGGGGAGAGTGCGATTTATTTCGCCGCACAAGGAGATGCGGGGATTTCCCTAAGGAAGGGAAAAAGAGAAGGGAAGTAGTGAGGTGTAAAAGTTGACTGAGGATTGAAAAAGGATATGTTCGGGCGAAAGCACTCGAAGGAGGAGGATATACGTATCCTGCGCATACTTACAGAATTTTTCCGATTGCACTTAAACCTGTAAAATACGCGTATGTTATTTCTTTTATATAATAACAGATCCGGAGTATGCCCCACTCCACTTTACAATTACAATTTATAACAAAAAGCTCTTAGCACTAAACACCCAACATTGCGATAAAAATATAAGAGAAAAGAGAAACACTTCCGCAAAAGAAATAATAATGTATTGTTATTATTATTATTATTATGGATTCTTTCTCAGTAGAAACTGTAAACATTCACCCACCCCATAGATGATATTGGGATTCGGTTTTATCAATACAGAAAAGACATTCATCCCGGCCTGGTTACGATGTGACATGTCAGCAGGAAGACAGCTTTTTGTGCAACCTTCATTAATATACTTCTCCAGTCCTAACTTTTTCAAATTATTCTGAAACCTCTTCGATAAAATACCTTCGACAGATATCACTAAGGGGATACTTTCAACTTAATAATAATAATATTATTATTATTTTCATGAAATTTTTTTCATTACTTGTAGTTGGATTCAGATGGGGTGCGGGATATACCAAGCATCCTCACCTCAAACAATGTCACTATTTATAAATCTTCTGACTATTCTGCAGGTGTTAAGGATGGCTGCTTTTTGTAAAGTTAGAAATATGTTTTTTGGGAGATAAAGCCGATTGATTCTCATATGCAGATTGTGAGGGATGACTCCAGTGGTGGGCAGGAACTATATATACACACTCCATAATGCCATAAGCAAAGAATTTCTGTTTTCAAATCTTTATATTTTTGAATGATATCATTGTCAGTACGGTGTTGATTATTGCAATATCTATGATGTGTGTGATTTTCTTAAGTTTGTCTATTAGAATAATATCTGGTTTGTAGTGATGGATTGTCTTATCGGTGAGGATTGACCTATCAAAATAAATTTTGTACCTGCTGCTCTCTGAAATGGATATCGGGAAGTACTTGTAGTAAGGGACAGTGTCTTGTATCAGTCCATACTTTCTGCAGAGTTTCTGTTGGATAATATTAGCAACCTGATTGTGTCTGTGGGTGTAATCTGTCTGTGCTAATAGAGTGCATCCTCCAGTGATGTGTTGTATAGTTTCTGGTTTAATTTTGCATCTCCTACATTTGTCATCTGCTATGACAGTGTCTTGCAATATTAATTTTCTATATTTTTTGTGCTTATTACTTGGTCTTGAATTGCCATGAGAAATCCCTCCGTTTTCGAGTATAGATCCACTTTTGTAAGCCAGGCGTTTGACGCAGCCTTACAGTTCGACATGAGGCTCAACTAGATCTTGAGGATGTCTACCATGAAGGGGTTTAGATTTCCATTGACTATTCTCTGACTGATTTCAACGTTAATTTAATTTGGTTGTGGAGAGTGGTTTATTATTATTATTATTATTATTATCCCTTCTTATTATCACGGCGTAAATGATGTAGAGACCGGTTATCTATCATATTTTATCCAGAGAGTAACTAGTTCTCTGAGGAGGAAATATGTTTTGGAGTAATTTTGCACCAACTTTGTCAGAATGTGTGCAGTTCCGAGGAGAGCTATTTCCTAAATATCCATTTCAAGCAATGTACCGGGAATCAACGACATGTTCTTGTACATTCCCCGTTAGTCAATGATTATGCGAATGACCTCTACCTTCATTTTCCATACACGTCTATCCTCAATAGCAAGATCTGTGTATTTAAGGCGTTTCTCAGTTTATTTGTCGACTATATTTTGGTCACAAGGGACAGATATATCCACTACCAGGACTGACTTTTTCTCTGAATCCCTTATAACTATATCTGGCCTGTTTGCCAAGATTGTTCTATCCGTATGTATCTGATGGTCGTAAAGCAAGGTTACTTTGCCTATAGTCATCACGGGATTGGGAGCATGTTCATACCATTTTGCAGGGGTAGATCGATCTTACAATATGCGGCACATCTGCCAACTAACGTAGCAACAGATGTTATCTTGTCGCATTTCGCCTAAGATACTTCGCCAAAGTTGGACAGGCAGATAAGATGTGGTTAACAGTTTCAGAGTGTTGTAGACACCTATCATAATCTGTGCTTTTTATTATCATTATTATCAACAACCGTGATGACACATTTAAAAAATCAATCAGTTTAAACATATTTATCCTCATTTTACATCCAACTTTACATGGTACACTGCTGAACATATATGCACATTGAATTACAGATTCATGAATTATATTCCACCTAATGCTATTTGCAATTGCCGTATATGCTGATCTAAAAAAGTTGCCTAGAAGATGTATCAATTTTTATCGGGGGAACAAAATTCTTAACATACACTCACACACATACGACATCATCGCCAAAAGTTGAAAATACTCTTGTTGAACAACGTTGCAAAGATCGGAAGAAATCTCGATAATTTCGTCCTGTAAATTTCGACCAATTACAAGTCAAATTCAAACTATCCCTGAACAGGTCCCGAAGGTGCCCAAAGGGTTCGCGGAGGGTAGAGCTCCGCAAATACTTGACCTCGGCACTAGAAGCGGGAGGGAGAAGTGGTCAGCATCTCGCCCCGACTGGTTTGACTCCAGGAGAGACCCTGGTACTCATTTTACATCACGCTAAGTGGGCCTGGGAGTCAGTCTGGATGTTGAGTGGTGATGAAAAATCCCCACCTCACCTGGGATCGAACCCCGGAAATCCAGTCAGCAACTCAGCGCGCTACCCACTGAGCCACGCTGACTCCCAAATAGGAAAATAAAAAGAATTTAATTTGTGAGTTTAAAAGTATACCTGGTTTGCAAACAGAAACCGTTTGAACAAAGTTTAAGAGGTAGCCTCTTCGCTCCTAGCATACCACTAATTGGAGTGCACTCGACCGAACTGGATGACATTTTCAATTGAGGTTTTCCCGCTGCTACTCCAGACAAATGGCGGTTCGATACAAAAAAGAAACATTAGATATCCCGGCACACCAACATCTCTCCTTTCCAAAATCACGTGATTATATGGAATAGTTTCCCTCAGGATATAAATCTCTTACAAGGGGAAACCACGACTTGGGGAATTGACTTCGAGGTGGGACATCGTACGATTGTAGTACCTCCAAAGGGTCATGGATTGTCTAAGTAAGAAAGTGCAATAGGCAGCTAATTCCAAGAAAAAGATATCAAAAATGTATATATTAATTTATATATTTAACATCAAACCTTGATTTGAACAGCGCAGTAGCGTAAGCGATAGCAAGTTTGCCCTCCACATATAGAATTGGGGTTATGTTTTCACAAGGTTACTTTTTTTGAGGTATTTTTAATTAAATCCTACAGAGTTCCACTCCAAATTCAATTTCCCCGAGTCGTGACCTCCCGTTGTCAGTTATATCATCAAAAAATAAAAATAAAAGGGAAAATTTTTTTCTTCCCTCAATTAATTTGATATAGGATAGTAGAATTAAAGTACTTGAAAGGAGGAAACAATTCATTGAAACCACCAAAGTAAAGATGCATATTAATAAATCCGTTTCAGAATGAGAGAAGCTGCCAATGTCTGTCAAATCACCAAGTCACATGCTACTCATGTTCCCAATACATGGAACGAGCAATGAAGGCACACACGTTGTCAAGCCATGGAGATACATTGACATTTTAATCGTTTTCATGAAAGTAGTTGACGAAATGGAAATTTCATCTCACTCCGTTCATCTCTGAAATCTGTTCGTAGTTTCCAGAGGAAGTATACTGGAACGATGTTTGACCTTTCTGTCGGACTCAAGCAGCGAATTAAAACTCAAAGGATGTGGACGCGGGTTTATTGCGAAATTCAGACGCGAACGTCGCAAGCTGTAAAAAATTATATTGCGGGGAATGTTCATGCAATAAAAACCGAATTTTTTTTTTTCTTCTAAAGTTTATGTGCATTTATAAGATATGTGTAATTCTGTATTTTTTTTTCTCGGGAGAGACACAAATGATTTTAATATAATTTACAGAGAAGGTTGTTTTAGCTTCAAAAATGATGAAACACAGTCGAAGTTTCGAGAAGAATCTCTTTAGAGAATATTTACATTAGAAAATTGGTATATTATGGATTTCAAAAAAATAAATAATTTTGATTTTTTTAGATTGAAAACGCGTTGATGAAAAACTCGACGCTTCCCGAAGCGAGATAGAATATAAATGTTTCGTATCTTTTATTTATATATCATTATTATTATACGTAAATATAATTCTGTTTATTCGTGCCAATTTAAGATATTTTAGTCATTTAACTATACTTATGCTAGTACAACATAAACCCGTATCTCCGTCCAGGTGTCGAATGTCGGTGAAGCTCAGACTCGTTCGCCCGCACTCTCAACCTCGGCTCGTTCGCCCCAATCGTAGGGCGACAAGAGTTTTAACAATAACTCTTTCATATTTGTTTAGTTCTAAAAGGTTTCTTTTCTCACAAAATAATATTGTCAAGAAAATTTAACTCTACATCCTTTAAAAAAAGAACACTAATCGAAGTTCGGGAGAAAGTCGGTATCCGGATACTAAAAGACATAAAAGATTAACAATAAACTGCAGGTAGAACACCAGCCAATTCTTCCACGAAGAAAATTAAGATACGAACCCAGAGTATGGAGAAAAAAGAAACATGGTCTGTGTGTTATTAGATCACAAATGTCTCACGAACCTCTGTGTTCCAACGCATCGCCATTGAAATCTAATAAACCTATCTTGCTTCATTCCAACGACATGACTCTGAATTAAATAAATGGTTCAAAGACTTCCGTTATGTGTATCATTCAGCATTTTTCATTCGCCTTTTGCTCGAGAGCAAAACTAGAAGAACGTATGTTCTACTGAACTGTATTATCAATTTATCCTTGTAAAACACTTTTTAATTCTTCTCAATAATTTGTAATTATTGAAAACTGGCCTTCATTTAAGATTAATTATGGATAATTAAACACGTTTAGGTTAAAAATAAACAAACATTCAAGCACTTCCAGTAATGAAACAGCGATTTATATCTGAATTCATCTTTATTTCTTGTGGTCCTTTAGATAAAATACCCTATTCCACCCTTCTTTCGTATACAGGTATTTCAATATGTACATAATGGTTGGGGCCCTGCAGAAAGAATTTCCAACGTCCGCCACCCGCAGCGCTCCAAAGAGTCCTCGGCATTGACTTTCGAAAAAGAGTCCATTGTCCCTCCTCGATCGAAAAGCCACCCCCCACCCCCTACATTGGAAGCAGCCTGCTGCATTGTGACCCTCAGCAGAGGGCTATTGACTGCAAATGTTTGAGTTCATAGAAAGAGCTGAATGCTGCATTTTTGCTTGATTAGCCAAGCGAGCATCTCTGAATTGCACTAAAGCAATGAGCGTTGAGCAAAGAGGGTGTCGGAGGGAGGGGGCAAGAAGGGGGAGCATTAAATTGAAGATTTTAATGCAGTATTTTCCGGGTAAGTGGTTGGGATTGTTGGGTTACGGAGAGAGAAAAACCCATTGTTGTCAGAGTTAATTCTTGAGAATACTGCTTCTAAAATTGAATATTCCTGTGATTGGAAAGCATAAGAAATTGATATTTCTTTCTATAATAGTTCATTTAGAAGAAAATTTCCGAATTTAATCCGTAGTACAGTACATATCAATCCTCTCGGGTTATTTAGTGTTCCCTCTAATGTTAAATTGATATCTTTATCTGTAATCCATTGATTTTGAAAATACAAACTCAAGAATTCTGGGATACAATTCTAGCAAAAATTGCGAATTTTCATAAATTCCTAAAAATTCTTGGGGATTGCTTCATTATATTGCATTAAGAATATGGCAACGTTGGAGACTATAATTGTGATAACCACGCTAATGGAGTCAGATATCACAGATTGTACAAAGGACTGTGTAACAGATGTAATGATTTAACATAAATAGGATACACAACAATATTAATAGTATTTAATGAACCAATCATCAGGAACTAAAGTAATTTCAAAATAGAGTAGTCAAGATAGTGAAAATATCTTTGTACATCAACACTAATATTATTAAAATTAAATACTTCCCCTTTATCACGTGAACTTTCTTCCTTATATCACTTCTCTTAATTAATAAAAAAGGATTTCGACCTTTTTTATGCCATGGTGTATGTAACGCACAAATAAATAAAATTTATTGTAAAAAAAGCAGTTGCAAACTGCGAATGACCACGTGGGGGGGGGGGNTCCGGAAACAAGCACGGGACCATCCCATCAATTCCGATCAAGGGCTTATGGGCAGTGGCGGATTTAATTTTTACAAAATAAATTATTTAACAAATACCTACTTTCATCCTTTTATTATTCGAAAATGAACTATAGATATTTTGTGCAGTAAAAATTGGAGATTAATGCTAACGAAAATATTAAATGACATTCCTTCCCGCCACTACCCGGAGGAAAACCCGGGACGGGATGAAAGGGGCTACAGAGATAAATGTACACAACCGAGCCAAGGTTTTGCGTACAGATAGAAATAAACTCTAAAAAAGAAAAAGGAGCAAAAAGAACATGCGTGAAAAAAGGAAACGCATCATCGATATATTTCGTGGCTTCAATTAGAAGAACACAATTATTTTGATGGAATTTTCTACCATCCATGAATCTGACGTAAAAGAAAACTAAACGGAAAGTAAAACCACTAAAAGTCTCTCCCCCCCCCTCCACCCCCCACCCTCATCCGTTCCACTTGCTCATCTCTTCACATCTTTTGTCTCACATCTACACCGAAATAAAGGGGGGGGGCGCGGGGGTCTAACTGGGGAGCATTTCCACTTAAAAATTATGGCTTTACAACATAAACTTTATCAATATTACCTTGAAATAAAATGCATCAAATAAATAATTAACAATCTGGTATTATTAATAACGATAACAATTATTTATTAATTTCATTAATCTATTATTAATTTAATTTATTTGGTAAGGTTCTAATGACCTTGACGTTGACGAGTCCTAAAGCCCCAAGAAAAAAAATCTCCATAATGTTACTTTGAGTACATTAAATGTTCTACAGTCGTAGATTAATCTGTACTTACTATAAAACGAAGACCCCTAATATTTGTGTGTCTGCAAACCAGTTTTTTGTCTTAAAACTCCAGAAGCACTCATCCGATTTACGAGATTCTTATTTTATTTCATAGATATGTTCTCAGACAAGGTTTGCGTGTCTGTTTTGTTATCTGAGGTATCACAAGTAACAAAGGAATAACGAAAATACAGAATCGAGTCGGAGGAAAAATCGATCTTCGGAGACGTGTATTCGCTTACTCTGCCTAAACGATTAGACGATTAGGAGACAAGTACGAAAGACAAGTACGATTGTTCGCCTCAAAGAGTTCTACAAAAAAATCCGCTACAGCATACGTCTATCTGCACAGGTGAATCTAAATCATTGACCGAAAAATGGTTTTACAAATAGACTTCAACTATGAGGGTAATTGAAGTACGAAGAAATAATTCATCATCAAATTAAATGAATTATCTGTTTAGTGCGTTTAACAAATATTAAAAGCGTCCTTAAATTGTAAAATTTGAACGAATAGTTCAGATTTTTAGTTCTAGTTTGAGTTTCGCCGCTGCCAGCGTCGTGTGTTGCCTCCGGAGAACCAGGGAAGCATTTCGTAAATACAAAGGAGAGCCTGGTCCCCGTTGTAGGGAAACAGTATCGATCCTCCACCTCATCTCACAGTTTCGTGAACTTAGAAATCAAACACACATCCTTATTGACATTTCTAATACATTCGAAACGCCCAGTGGATGCTAGAATGTGCTGCGATTTTTCAAATCGTCAAAACGTGACAAACTAATTGAAATATTTTTTGTTTTAGTGTTAGATATTAGTGATTTCTTCTCACAATCATCGTAATAAATTTACTGCCAAAAAAGCAGTTACAATCTCCGTATGCAACAAATATGCTATACGGAAGCAAACTAGGGACCATTGCATCAATTCCGATCAAGGGCACTAAGGCAGAGGCGAATTAAAAATGTAACAATTAATTTTGCTATATAACTGTAATGTTTCTAGTGATCGCTGATGACCTGAGATGTTAACAAGCACCTAAAATGAACAAACAAAAAAAAGAAAAAAAAGAAGAGTTACATAACAAACCCACGAGCCAATCCGGGTCCAGATACTAGTAATAAATATAAACAAAGAGGCATGTTGAACGAGAGATGGAACGCGAGGTCAGAGCGATTCGCCATTCGCGATGAGCAGAGCAACGGGAGCGGCGTTTTGCAATTCACTGCAATTTCCACCTTCATGAATATCTATCCTGGGAGCCGCTTTGAGGTTGGCACGCGTTGTTCTCTTCCAATAAACGGAAGAGATGCTTTGCGATAGGGATTGTGGGTTTTCCATGTCATGAAATGGAATTCATCCATATTTCCATAAACATTCTCTACGTTCCACGGAGGCACATCACTTGTTTTAGTAAACATACAATAGAAAATAATGAAAGTGAAAAAAAAATACTATATTAAGAAATATGCGAACTGATCACACATATATGGGGAAATTGGCCTAAATGTTATAAAACAAACTTCGTCAAAAAAGCAGTACAAACTGCATATGACCACGTGAGTGATAATGAACTAAGTTACTCTCCGGAAGCGAGCAAGGAACCATCACATCAATTCCGATCAAGGACCCAAGGGCAGTGGCGAAATAATTACTGAAAAATATTTAATAAAATATGTACTGTCATCCATTTATTATTCCAAAATGAATCCAAATGAATCCAAATGGAAGATCCACCATTACCCGGAGGAAAACCGTAGAGAAATCCGGACCAGAAAGCGGCTACAGAGGTAATGTATACAACTATGCCAAGGTAGTGTAGATTTGGAAATAAAAATGATTAGAAACAACATGCATCAAAAAAGGATTTTAATCAGTATCAGGATTACTGCAACAATGGCGCGACTAAGAATTAGCGTAGAGAACAGAATATTGTCGTAAAGAAAGTGATCCAAAGTTGCGTGACTGGTCTACGAGAAGTAAATCAAGATACGGAAAGATTAAATCGGTTTATAAATAAAGAAAATTGTATTAATTGAAAAAAACTGATCTCACCTTCTTTGAGAGAAGAAAACACTCTTCCTATATTAAGAATCTCATGATTCGAAATATTCAAATCTCCAAACAAATATTTGCTTTCGTTTTTTTTTTTTTTTTTTTTTTTTTTTTTTTTTTTGGGGGGGGGNGCTCAAACATTTTTGTACAGGTAGGGAAAATGCAGTTACGCACTAAGGAGAGCCAACATGACTCTCCCCGCGTGTGGGACTCGTCGAATGACTCACCTAATACCCACTTAACGTCCTTCTGAATTACAACTCAAAACTCAAATATCAACACGTCTCAAAACATTACACAAATCACTACAAAAATTAAAAAAAGAAAGAGGTAACTGACAGATACCCTAACGTCGGTATCGAAAAGAAGAAGGGGTGACCAAGGAAGGTCATGAAAGAGAAAGGAAGGAGCCATGCACAACAAGTAACTGGAAGTAATGCCAGAATCAGCTCGGGACCCCGTGTTTGCCAACCACGTACTTACTAGATGTTAAGTCCCCTGGGGGATACATGCTTTCGGTCGGTGCTTTATGAAATACTTCACTATACTAGTTTGTTTTTACATTAAAATGTTCTGTAATAGTGATCATTTGTTATTTACGAGTTACATTGGATTCCTATGCGAAATTACGAAGACTCGAACTTCGCCAGGAGACATAGAATAAATAGATAAACAAACATACGAGATAAAAAAAAGTTAAAGTTCAACACAATCACCAACCATATGATTCATTAAAATATACGTTTCAAGAAACCCCAATATTAAATAAATCCCATGATTCTAACCGTTAGGGAAAATGTGCTCTCTTAACACGAACCGTCCGGATTTCCGAACACTCTTGCCATCACAAAACTCATCTTTAGTGATCAAAAACTATTTTCTGAAACAGATAACGTATTAAATAATTTTCACATCTCCATTTCAAAAATTGATAATCAACTCCTCAAAAATCACTCTAAATAATAATTCTTTCTCCGCAAGAAATAGATAGAATTAAAGTCATTGTCCTGATTACCTTCATCATTCCACCACGCATCGTTGTTGGAATGGATTTATTGCGAACAACAGGTCCGTCTATTGTTTCATTATGCAATCATCATTAGTGTCTGGGGAGTATTTATTATTCTCAGGAGAGCTCTGTGAATAATTTTGGAGCCGCATTGTTCCAACAGGACGCACTCAGATTTCGCAGATTGAATGAATAAATTTTGGCATAAGCGTATTATCGTATCGCTAATAATCGTATTTGAAGAATTCCGTCTTCTCACTATCAAATGGATTTTCAATTTATCTATTTCGGAAAATCACGATGGATTAGTAAGCAAAAAAAAAAAAATTAAATGGAAAGAATTGGTTGAGATTACTTAAAGACTAAATTTAATTGTAGAAAGTATTAAATATATATAATTCTCCTATAAATACATAGTTTCGTATAAAATAAACATTGAAACCACATTAGAAAACATATTAGAAAACAAAATGTTCGGGTCTTCGCGTCCATAGCCCCAGAAAGATCTCTCTCTGAAAAGCATGTGATAGTAATTAAATTTCATCAATCTCTTAGCAAGTACTCGGAACCCAACATTTTTCGTTTCAATTCATGAATAAGTAGTTTCGTATAATAATAATATAATAAGTAGTTTCATTCAGAAAATGTGAACTATATTAATAGGTAAATGACACGAATTCTGGAGGTCAGTAAAATAAAAAGAAATATCACATGAGTTGCTGAGAGGTAAAGTGGTATAAGTCATTAAAATCGAGTTTTCGACTTTATTTCATATTCGAATTTTACATCATCAGGTCAAATACGTCTTCAGGCAAAATGGTATACTTCTAACTTTCATAGTGACCGTTTAGCAGCAGCACTGAACAGAATCGCCGAACGGCCAGCGCGGTAAATTGTCCTGTCCTGTAAAATTAAGGGCAAATCACTTATACCACTCACTCTCAGCAGCTCATATATGCCGATGTTTCGCAATATGTATTACATTCCTCAGAAGTTATAAATAATGCATTTTTTTCATTAAACAAATAATGAAAGACTTACAAACTTTCATGGACGAATGGACAAAGTGTTGGTTTCCCGAAGCCGTTGTTCCAAACCTGCAAAAATGGCACATGATGGACGGGAACGGTCCGGAAATCGTTCGTGATACAGGCGTTGTACCAATCGACCATGTCGTTCACATTCACCGTAGATGAGCAACATCGTGTACTCCGCCTTTTGTAATGCACCGTCTTTCTCGATCGCTCAGTGGCAACTGATGTACATGCACAACAATTTATTGGATTGTTCTCTAATGTGACGTGACATGACGTCACACAAGACATCTCGTGACACGAGACACCGTCCTCTGTCAATGTGTATTGCCTTCCATCGTTCAAAGTCGCTTATCTTCCAAACGGCGCATTTCCGGACATGGGTTTATTACAAAATGTTGCTGTTCTGATTTCCCTCTACAACACCTATAACNATATATATATATATATATATAAATGTTTCTTAACTGTGTCGATGCCCTGTTTAAATTGTTAATGCTAAATAGGAAAATGAATGAAATTTACCAGTAACTAGTAGATATGGGGGAAAGTAATATCCGCCATATTACTCAGGTAAATGAAATAGACTTAAAGCTACATTAAAGTAAACATCCATATTTTCCAACAGAAAATAGATCCAGTCCTAATTAGTACATGAATGTGAAAAGCACTATGTTTGCGGACGCATGCCGTGTAAGCGAATGATGTGGTATTTAAGAGAAATTTGGTACAAGAGTGAGTGGAAGGTTGCTGTAGTATGGATTGGTATCATGGGAGGGTGATGATCTACGTAGAGAAAAGATTGTGTTCTACTACAATTAACATGCATTATATAATCTAATTAAATAAAATATGTAAATGGGAAATGTAGTGTGATATTGAAGCTTATCTACACGGAGCGATAGGAGTTAGAAGTTGGGTGGAAGGCTATTGTTAGAAGGTGCGCCGCTTAGCTGGGTTTACCAACAACTTGACCCACGTGGAGGGGTTAGTAGTTGTAGTTAGTAATAGTTTGACACTAGGAGGAGCTAGATAGAGGAAGGAAGGTTTGCTTTTCAATAGTCACAGCTATGTGAACTGAGACATTAATGTGAAAAACTACAAATTTTATGGCCCCATCGGGAATTGAACCCGGGATGACTTGGTGATGAGCTAGAACGCTACCATGTGAGCCCCTAGATGGGGGGCTAATTAAATAAATAATGAAGGACTTACCATCTTTTATGGTCTACTTATATTGTTTCTTACTGACAAGACGCGTCAATGATTTCATTTGTCTGGAATCTAGAAGTCAAGTTGCATCCTTTGCAAACAAATAAATGAGTATAGTAGCTTTTTTATTGATATTATATATAAATAGTTTTATCTCGGAAAGGACATGGCTACTAATTTACTCTCCGGAAGCAAGCAAGGGACCATCCCATTAATTCCGATCAAGGGCCCTAAGGCAGAGGCGGATTTAACATTCCAACATACTCCTAACGATAAAAAAAATAGTTCTTCAGGTGTTATAATATTTACAAATACCAACAAATATTGTATTGAATAAAATATAGAAAAGTCATTTCACAAGTACGTATTAAGTTTGAAAAACATACCTCACCGAGCAATTGAATGAAATAATAGCAAGTGATAATGTTAGGGTCAGGTGAAAATGGCGACGGAATATACATGCATAGAAATAATAGCAATTATAATAGTTAATAGTCTTATGGAGAAAACACTTATTTACAAAAGAAGATCAACTTTTAAATCATGAAAATGATGGGAGTTTACTTTGATTTGTAGTAAATTTTCCGTGGTATTTTTTACACCTCTTTTATCTATAGGTCACCAGACAGTTAAGAAAGCTATTTAACATATTCCGAGGTGAGATGCGTAATTCACGAATCCGTTTCGCTCGGCCGCCATGTTGTTACGCCATCTTGTGCATCTCAAACGAGTCACGCGAGTTCCTGAATATTGTTTGTACGAAATTATTAACTGATAGATAGAAATTAAATCATGTTTTTTCATCATTATTATTCATATTGTTGTGTTTTATAACAATTAGAATAAAAATAAAGAAAACAATTATACATCTCGGTAATCCGACTAACTTGGAATGCTGGTCCGACCTTAATACACTCTCCTTTCGTCTGTCAGATCTCGTGTCTATCTGGCTTTATAGCTCAGCGTACATCGCCAGGTGCTCGAGTATTGCGCCTTCGTTCTATCATACATATTCAGTCGAGCGTCGGTAGCTATTTTCACATCGAGCCCCGTGGCTTGTCGGTCGCTCAGGGACCTGAACGCGCGGGAGGCTGGTGCCGGGGGGCGGGTGCCGGGGGGCGGGTGCCGGGGACTGGCTTGAATGACAATGCGGACGATAACGGTTCAGTTATCCTTTTGCAGCAATGGGGCAACTATGTCTTACCAGGTGGAGAAGTTCCTTGCCATGTGAATAAATACATGTATTCCAAACTAGAGTGGCGAACACCAATGAATAATGTGGTAATATTTACTTAGAGATGTATAAATTAAATCGTGAACAGAGGGAAAAAATTAATACAATTCAAACAATATAATCCATACTTCCATACTTACTAAAATATAAATGCGTAAAGCTAAAGCGTGTCTGTCTGTTTGTTTGTTCCTTAATCACGACTCAACCACAAAACCTATCGTGATGAAATTTAGCAAGGAGATAGTTAAGATGTTCAGGATGAACATAAGCTAACTTTATTTTTTAAATGAATGAAAAGAAAGATAAAAAAATTAAGTTGAAGATAAATGTCGATGAAATCGGGGGAAAATCGACCATATTCCCTTACGCTGCCAAAACGGTTTGAGATAGATGACGATTATGAGCGGCCATATTGTTCGCCTCGAAGAGTCTTACAAAAAAGTCCGCGATAGCATACGTCTATCCCCTAGGTTTAATTTAAATTATCGATAAAAACGTTATGAAACATAGAAGTGTTGGAATACTTCAATTTATGTGAAAAAATTAAAAAGGGAAAAATCAATCTTCATGAAATTTAATTGGTTCTTTGTTTTGTGCATTTAACAAAAATAAAAAAACATTTTTAAATCGCGAAGTTTAAACGAATGGTTTAGATTTTTTATGCGTTTCAATGAAATGGTGCAACAGCGCTGCCGCCATGTTGTACCTTGCGAGACTTCCGGTGAGTGGGTTCGTTGGTCTAACGAGTAAAAAACAATTCCGGGCAACGACGGATAATCAGCTGGTACTAATATAAACAATACATTCCGAATAATATATACATTGATAATAATACGAACTTGAGAAATAACTTTTTTGTTTTATTACATACAAATTTGTCTATTCTGTATACCACGTAGCTAACTTTTCCATTCTGCCTTAGGGCCGTGATCGGAATTGAAGGGATGGTCCCTTAATTGCTTCCAGAAAGTAAATTAGTCTAAATTCCTCCACGTGGTCGTACGCAGCTTGTAACTGCTTTATTGACAATAAATTTATTAATTAATTTACATAAAAATTATTAGCATGAATGAATACTTAAAAATCCAAAATTGTACAAAAATTAAAATGGCAGATGTAACACACAGGAAAACCTAAGCTTCACTTACTACAATAACAACAGAATACGTCAATTAATACACCATTACATTCTTGTTTTTCAAAATATATTTTTTATGTAAACATTAATTCTTGCAGGAAAGTCTATTTTACTTCAAAAATCATCTTATAATTTTTATAACATAAATATTTGTTCATCAGAAAACATTAATTCTATAAACAATTATAAACGCAAAGTATAATATAATTATTACTCTAATATTATTAAAATTCATTATTTTACAATTAAAATAACGTACGCTAACATATTTATTTAAGAACGTATTGTTTATTCATATTTGTTTCTAAATTCTTATACGAATTGTGCACAAATGCAATGACATATAAATCCAAATACTATTATATTTATTCAATTAGAGAAATACGTAAAATACAGAAAAATTGTATTAAAACAAAAGAACATATTTCATAAATCTTCATCTTTGAATTAAAATTCACAGAAGTAAAAGCCAATTTTTATAAATATTCTTCACAACATTTGATTGGTTATTACCAAAATGAATGACCCTACTCTTGATAACTTGTGAGTTATTCCAGAATTTTCTTTTTGGAGGAATAAAAATGAACTTGTCACGGAAGAATCAGGAGGAAAAATTGTTCATGAAATTCTTTGATAAATATACAGTAACTACATGACGAATGCGTTTGAGTATTGACTACAGTCCAGGGGCGCGTATATTTGAACAAGAAATCAATAATTGAAAAGTTATTTCAATTCTCATGATTTGTAAACACTATACTCAGAATAATCTATAGTTCGATAATAATTCGTACATGTAAAATAAATTTTTTGTGTTAAATTACAAACATGTTGATATTCTATTAGTATTATAACACGTAGATATCTTTTTGTCTTATCTAGAAATTTTTGCTGAAATATTTTAAACCGCCTCTGCCTTAGGGCCCTTGATCGCAATTGATGGGATGGTCCCTTGCTTGCTTCCGGAGAGTAAATTAGTTTATTGTCCTCCACGTGGTCATAAGCAGTTTGTACTGCATTTTTAACAATAAATTTATTTATTTATTTATTTATAAAACATGGATCAAACACGGTTTGAATTATTGAAATATCAGTAGTCGAGAACATGTGTAGCTTCTTTTGTAATTCATTGTCACTTTATTTTGCATGGTGCATTCTTGAAGGGTAAAATCTCTTGAAGGACTTTTAACTCCAGTTTTTCTTCAAAACACGTATAGAGAGAATCTTATAGAGAAAGCTACATATAAATTTAAAGCAAAATGAATTTTGTTTCATCAATATACTTTGAACTAAGAATTAAAATAACTGTCCAAGTTTTTTAATAAATTCTGCAAGTGAGCTGCTCAGTGACACAAAAGATGACATAATAAACAATAATATACTCAAAGTCATCTTACTCGTTCTTTGCCTCAAGAAATTCAACTTGAGAAAAAAAAAATCTTGAACTGAAGCGGACTGTGTTTATTAGTTTATTAGTTTATTAGTCGCAGCAAATTACTTTATTGTCCTCAATGTGGTCATTCCCTGTTTATAATAGCTCTCTTGACAATAAATTATATATTTATTTATTTATGTATAGTTAGTCTAACTGACTTGATGTTGGTAAAGAACCTGCACTCAATGTAGTCAACGCTTTTACTTCGCCATCGTCCATAAGAGTAATGATGAGGGTATCTCGCGTTCTGTTGGCAAGACATTCGAAATTGAGTCCATTGCCAACCTCGGCCATCAATTCAATGCATTTGCTCTTGCGGCCCTGTTCTCTTCCTGCTGCATCGAGCAAAGTGTGGAACGAATATTACCTTGTGTCTTCGTTTGTTGTGTTATTAACTTGTATTTCTTTACAGCAAATAGTCGCTTTTGTGACTACTATTAATATTTATTTGAATATTCTTTAAATTCTTCGTGGCCGCACTTTTCCTGAAATTTTTCTAGCAGGATGTAGCATGACGCACATTATCAGCTCATGAGAATGACACTGTGAACCGCTGCCTGCAAGCGAGTGAGTTTCGAGGATTTGTTTCGTAGAGGTTGGCAATTTGTTTAAGGTAGCCATATTGAATATTTTAGGCAAAGTATCAAAGTGACTGAGTAAATAACAAATCATCGCCCAAGTATCTTTAAAGCACTCACACACGGTCTAAAATTAGTACACAAGGTAACAACGACAAAAGATAAGTGATATTTTATTTCGACGTATAATTTCATGCGAGATTTGAGAAGCGGGCGCTTGGCAGCGCCACCAGCGCTAGAAGATAAGTTCGCTCCGTTCCCACCAGGAGCGCTGTGTGCGGTTCGCGAAATCCCAATTGGTTTTACATTAACTGCCTGTGGAAACGAGATCCGTTTTTTCCTTAAGGACTTAACTCAATAACCTCTTCTCTCTTCCTTTGCGGGCACAACGGACGCCCCCTAGAGGAGTCTTGAAGAACCCCAGATGCGACACTCGGTTACTTTACGCAAAGCTCCTTTCTCTTGGAGCTTCTCGAGAAACACAACTACAATAAGCTAACGGTCGACTTCAAGCAAAATATACTTTCTTTCCTCTTATGTAATCGCAGAAATAATGATAATGCGTTCTATTTAGACAGATCAGGGTTGGAATCGCTGGGATCTTTGTTACATCCAACTAACAATCAATTGCGAGTCCGACAAGCGGAAAGGTACGGCAATAAAATAAGACCAAAATATATAACTCCTTGTAATCAAATGTATTTATTTAATTTACGACTTTTGGCAAAAGGAGGTTCAGGTCACGAGACCTCCTTTTCTACGTAACCGTTAGACTTGGGAGAGGGAATTGGGAAGGAGAGATGTTGGGTAGCCGAAAGATGTTCGGAAAAATATCGCAATGAATATTGTGAAGAGTCCAATTACGATCGTATAATATATGTAATTATTATAGATTTCATATTGGACGTAAATAGTGGCCCGTAACAAATCAAATCAGACATAAAATACAACCACTTTTTAACGCGAAAATGTAAATGATATTGAAAATAGAATAATGTATCTACTGTGATTCGACAATTAACTAAATTTTCTATTTATTATGAAAAATAAATTTGAAGATTTCAGAGAGCAATGTCTCTCAGATGGAGCTAATGCTCGCAAATAACCGATTCCATTTCCGGTCTGCTGAAACGATAGGGATATGTATGAGCGCAGTGGCTTATATATAATCTGCATTTAAAATTTTCCCTAGAATCGCTCGAGGACGAACTAGGACGAAAATATTGGTCAATGTGAAAATTAATTCACTGTAACATTATTTACCTGCAGATGTAATCGTCTTTTGATGGGAACCCGACACGAAACATACAAATGTAAATAAATAAATAAATAAATGTCGCATTTCATTTACCGTATCGTGGTACAATAACCTCTCGCAGCTCATTGATTCCTGAAAACCATTTATCAAGATGAAGGTTCTGAGCACTAAGAAACACCGAAACCAAAGATATGAGAAACTGAAAATAAAACTGAAATATTGACTCACAATACGTAGCAGTATCTAATGAATTGTAGTTTCTCACGGTATTATTTTCTTCTAAGTTTTTAATGTACAGAAGAACCATTGAGTTGGTGTTCTACGGTAGAACCCTTCTCTACCACTCTCGGATCAACCGATCCCTGAATTATAACGTGGAGCAATGTTCTTCTTCTCTCTTTCAGCATATAATACCTGTCAAATAGTGACTCAAACATTGAGTGTTTGACGGGGCTTTTCTGGAAAGTTCCTGGAAAGTATACGCGACGTTACTTGTGCAATGTGTTTGTGTTGCGTAGAGAAGAACGGGGAAGGGCACAGTGTTCGATTCCACTTTGATTCCAGTCTGGTTTTCTATCAATCAAATTTTCCGGGTTTGTTTATCTATATATTTACACACTGTACTATAAAATGAGTTGCAATGACGTCTCATTTGCGTGTTCATTCACGATATACTTATAAAACTGTATGCTCCCATTGAATGAAAATAGATTTTTCACAGGTATCTCGTATTAACCGGCCAAACGGATAACCCGACCAGACCGGATGAGAGGTGTTCTTCTGTTAAATATATTAACGACAGTTATGTGAACACAAATAATGAATAACGGAGACTAAGAAAACATAATTACAACATTAATGCACTAGTTTTTTTTTTTCTAATTTCTTCATTTTTGCTTGAAATGATAGATTTTGCGTTTGCTGCAGGTAGCTTTTCTCCGTCTTCTTTTCTAATCACATAATAATTTTCTACTGGTTCAGTGTCATTTTCTCTTCCACTTTGGCTCTCTGTCTTACGGCTGTTCTTCCTTGAAAGTGCTTCTAGTTCATCCCCCGTATTTTAGGGCTTTTGTCTCGTTAAGCAGCAATGTCGCCGCGTTGCCCAGCGCTCCACCGAATTCTTCCTCAGCCGGACGTCCGCTCACCGCTCCCTTCGGACAAATAAAACACTTGTGCAAAACACTCGAACTAAAAAATGTCTTCTGCGTTCCCTCGACTCAGTAAAAAACAAGAACGACGACGAAAGCTAATAATAAGGAATTTTATGAAACATTTTACTGCTCCTACGCAGCGTGTCGTATTAATGAGATACGACAACCTCGGTGTATTTCCTTGGAAAAGTTTTGCAGATAAAACCCCTTGTCTTTCCAATACAAACTACGTCTTACTACCAATTGTATGTTTTCAAGGATTTAAATGAATCTCACGTTAAATTATATCAATCGACAGGCATACTAATAATAATCAAAATAATTTTTTACACTGCAAGTGAGCAATGCTCGGTTGCAGGAAGAAAATGATGACATAAGAAGAACTTAAATCACAAATGTGTTGCCCAAGAACCTTTTAAAAATACACACATATGGTATAAAAATAATTAGAAAATTAGAACAGAATGAACTACGAGAAAGAAATAACTAATAACATTAATTTCCAAAGGATAGCGCATTTATAAACTTGTCTCCGCACTGACGTCTATGTAAGACAAGAAAACAGTATTGAATATCTATTACTATCCTTCAAATGATACTTAAAAGCGTGTGCGCGCGCGTTGCTATCTAATAAATGATGGAAACAGATGTTACCCACTACACGATTCGAGATTTCAGATCTTTCGCGTTTCGAAGTTGTCCCCCAAACCTTTGTCCCTCATTTATTTTTGGAAAGTAACTCATCGTCATTTGATAGGAAAAATTAAAATAATTTAAATGTTAGTCTTGGACATTCTAGGAACTTATGCCGAATTTTTTTTAATCCGCCTCTGCCTTAGGGCCCTTGATCGGAATTGATGGGATGGTCCCTTGCTTGCTTCCGGAGAGTAAATTAGTTTATTGTCCTCCACGTGGTCATACGCAGTTTGTACTGTTTTTNATACTCAATACAGCATGTTCTACTTCTTTTTCCATTTGAAGGGTTACTGTGGAAGAGAACTCTAAGGGAGTCCCTTACCCGTCGAATACTCCGTTTTCAGATCGAATTTCAGGTACTTCCACAACGACTCAGTCTAGTAGTAAAAACTCTACCCATCCTTCTGACACTTATATTTTATAGAAAGTGTTGTGTCTAGACTTCCTTGAGTGAACTTTTAATATTTTCTCTGGGGAAAAATATCTAGAATGTGGATAATGCAGCAAATCAATTGAATATATTTACTTCTGGTACTGTGCTTGCTGGACAAAATTTTAGAGTAAAATTGTTGATTTCAACTAATTTTATATGAATTAGTTATTGAACTAAGAGTTGTTCTTATTTCAACTCGAAGGGTTCTGATTCGAATCAGTTAGAGTGAAAATGAGTTCCTTTCCGCTCGTTCACGAGTGAACACGCAATATACTCCAAGAAATTACGAGTGTTCAGAAGCGCTCTCCCGACCACGTGGTGCCGCAAGTTAGTCCGTATTGGATGATTTACTCGGAGCAAACATCTCCGCCTTAAGAACGAAGGTGTGCAAACCGATTCGGTTCGGTTCGCAGAGCGTGGGAGTGCTTGCAGAAGGTGCTTGAGAGAGGGGAGAGACGGGTTCGGTCGTAACGTAGCCTACTATTGCCGTTGCTGCTACAGCTAAGCAGATTAGCTTCATGGCAGAGTGGCGGTGCGGCCGGCGCCAGGTCAACACGCTTCGCGGAGGTCACCAGGGGCTTGAGACTCGGACGCGACGAAAACTATACGGCGAATAGAGCCCTCAACAGTAGAGAACCACCAGCGACGTCTTCAAGGGTGACTAGAGTCCTCAACAATACAAAACCGCCGGCGACGTCCGAGGCCTCGGTGAGCGTAATTTATCATAGCCCCTCCCCGCTGCCGCTTGTGATTAGTGATTCGCTTACTGATCTTGCTTTCTTGATCTGGCAAGAACAAGACCATGTCTGCAAGATATCGTGAAGAACAAGGCTCTTGCAAAAAATTATCCTCGTAATGAAGTTCATGAACCTGGCAAACCCACTTCAGCCGAACCAAATGAAAACTAAATCACAGTTTTTTGACTATTTATTGTTTAATTAATTACCAGAAAATGATATTAGACTGTAATTATTTATAACAAATTCATGGATCTGCCAGCTGGATATGAACCTGATAGGACCACAACACATAATAAGAAGAACCGCATGGAAACTAATCGGAAACTTTTGACTATTTATAGGCTAAACAATTACGACAGACATAATTGTTGATCGTATTTGTTTGTAACAAATTCGAGGTCGTAAATAAGTCAATAATAGTCAGAAATGCTCAATTACCTGCTAGTAAATGCAAAAATACTGAATGTGCCAATAATAAGATCTAGACCCACTCATGCAAAATTGATAAGAAGAGCAGCAGGAACCGCCGGTCTAAGATATGGCTCGGCGCACTAGACCCAGTTTAACATTACCAGCGCACGACCAACACTACTTGTCTTCCGAATCACACCATGGCTTTTCAAGGCTCGCGTTTCTTTCCAGTATAGTCTACATGGGGAAAAGAAGCCAGCTAAGTGTCAACGATTAAGTTTATTACTAACTTCACAGTATTTTTTATTAGAAGATATTTATAGTTGTATATTACGTCTAAGAAAAAAAAATACACATCGAAACATCCTACAAATTAATATGCAAATGTCCCCCAGATTGTTCATTCCTTTTCTACGAAACCGGAAAAAAGGGGGAGTAAAAATCAAACGAACCAAGTGCATTAAAAGGCGCATCTACGAGTTCCTATTATTGTTTCATCTTCCACCTTTTCCTTTGCGAAATCACATCAAGAGAAGTCACAACTTGACTCTTTTATTCGAAAAAGGACGGTTCTTGACTACTTGAGACTTGATTAAAGGAAAGCGGGTTACACGTCTGGTAAAAAATAAATAATATTTGTAAAGAATTGTACACGAGATGAGTAATTCTTAATTATAAATTATCATGATAATAATAAATTTATTGTCAAAAAACAGTACACACTGCGTATGACCACGTGGAGGACAATAAACTAATTTACTCTCCGGAAGCAAGCAAGGGACCATCCCATCAATTCTGATCAAGGGCCCTAAAGCAGAGGCGGATTCAAAAAAATTTAAGCAAAAATTCCTAGATAAGATGAAAAGTTAACTACGAGTTATAATACTAATACAATGTCAATATGTTTGTAATTTAACGCAAAAAATTTGCATGCACAAATTATTATCAAACTATTGATTATTCTGAGTATAGTGTTTAAAAATCATAAGAGTTGAAATAACACTAAATTCACGATTTATTGTTACAGTAGACACGCCCCTAGACAAAGCCTAGAGAACCTGTATGATAAATCCGCCTCTACCAGAAGGAAAAACGGAGAAAAACCCGGGCCAGGATGGGGCTACAGAATTTATGTACACAACCGTGCCAAAGTTGAGTACACATAAAACTNCATAAAACTAAATTATTATGAGCCATAACACAACACAATCATGAAAGAAAATAGTTTTTGAAATTGTTATAAGTTATTTAAAAAGTACTACAGCAATGGCGTGATAAAGTACAAGACGGATTTAATTTTTATTAAAATCAATAAATTCTTTTACATTGTAGAAGCACTGGTGCAGGAGGTAGTTTTTAACCGCGGATTTGAAGAGATTCAATTTCATAATATCTTTTATATTCTTGGGCAGGGAATTATATAGAACTTCATAACTGTTCTGATGTCTTGTGTACATTGTGTAACGCTAAATGTGAAACAGAGAGTGAAATTTGCCTACAACTATTTCAGCAGATGGGAGAGATTTTATTCGCCCGAAGAAAATAGTCTACCTAAATAAAAGTGAGAGATGATGCAGACGTAGAGAAATGAAAAAATTAACTACGTTATTGGAATGAAATTTATACTCTTTTCGGTGAGATAATGAGAGAATAAAGAAAGACAATGGAATGCAATATGCTTTTCATACGGTAAATTTTATTAGGTTCTCTGTCTCACCTGAGTGGGAATGTAAAGAGACATAACCCGGGAAACATAATCTCAGAAGAAGACAACAAATATGAATAAATAATGGATATTCAAACCACATTCGTAAAAACAAGTCTATAAAACAAGAGAATCGTTCAGAAAAACAACTTAAAATTTTAAGTAAATTAAAAGTAAACGCGTAAGATTGGGTTTCGCGGCGTATTGCTACATGAATACTATTTAAGTCTTCACTGTCTTCAATACAAACTTGCTATTCTAATATGAGAATAACAGGTATGAAATGGATTCTGTCGATTTGACAAAAGTCCAAGTTGGATTACGGAATCAACAGAAAATGAAGGACACATTACCCGCACAGAAACAATTCCTGTTTTAACTTCGGACTGAAGAAAATGGCGATGATCCGTGAATCGAACCCGTGACCTCTGCCTTGTTCGCAGGGGTGTCAACCACTACACCACCCGCTCGTCTTCCACAACTATATACCATTTCAATTCAGACTGATTCTCCAGGCGACCTGGGACACATTTTCATTCAGGGGATAAGTGAATCCACATGATACAGATGCTGTGTGTGGATGGTGCGACCGGGTGGTGTAGCGATCAACACCTCTGCAATCAAAGTACGAGGACCCGGGTTCGATTCCCTATTCGTCACCATTTTCATGTGAGTACAGACAAGGCATCTTCTGTACGTGTAGATACACGGAAGATATCTGTTTCGCAAAATAGAGAAGCTCCTTTCTGCAAATGATCTCGTTAAAACGCGTTGAACAGATCTAGCAGCTTGTCACAGCACTATAACGCATGCGTCGAAATAAGACTTTTTCCTGTGGCGGTATTATTTTATTTAGTTTAGTGTCCACCTCGCCGTGGCTGTGTCGAGGCAGGGCGATCGGTTTTTCAACCATCCGAGTGCAGGTCCGGTTTCTTTCCTTCTACCAGGGCGTTCAATCTGTGGTTTTCGTCTAAGCCACCAACATCTTGTATGCAAGCATTTGACATTCGTGAGCGAAGGAAGAAAAACGTCTTAGAAAGAAATTAGTTGTGAATCTTATTTACTGAATTACACATTACATCATTGAATACTTGTACAATTTATGTAGCATATTCAATGCATTGTTTCTCAGCAAATAATGGAAAATGAAGCAATTTGATAACCAATCTTATATGTCTCTCGCATCAAAAATTAGGTGTATTATTTCTTCAGCACTTTAATTCATTCGTTCTGATATATAGTTTGGCAGAGAGAGCGGAGTTCCAGCATGTGAAGTGCGTTCAAAATCCAAGTCTTGTTTCATTGCTTCGAGAAATCTAACTTCAGACTAAAATCATGAACGGAAACACACTGTGTTTATTAGTTAATTGTATATTTTAGTCGCAGTAAATTACTTTGTTGTCCTCAACGTGGTCTTAGGAAGTTTGTAACAGATCTCTTGTCACTAATTTAATTATTTATTGTGAGTCTAACTGGCTGCATGTTGACAAAGAGCGAGTACTAAACGTAGCCAACGTTTTATGCTTCTTCGTTATCGTCCATAAGAGTTAAAGTGTTTGTGCCTCGCGTTATGTTGGCGGGACATTCGATTTTCCTTAATATATCGCCAATTTCGGCCATCAATTCAATGCACTTGCTCTTACGGCGCTGTTCTCTTCCTTCTGCATCGAACATGTCGAGCTTGTATTTCTTTGCAGCAAACTTCAATTCTTAGAAGTTGGCTATTCGTGTTAGCCAGACATATTGCATAATTTGCGGCAAAGTTACATGACTCAGAGTATAGCTGCCTTCTGATTTATACAAAAATGCTAGTCAATATTCTTTAAAAAGAGATAACGTAACACAGCAGAGTGAAGGAGGAAGTAAGGAAGATGGCGGAGGAGAGAAGAGGAGGGCGGATGTCTAAAGCGATTACGGTGCGGGGGTGGGGGAAGCCTTAATTTCACGGACTAACTCCATTCGACGACCGCATCGCTCGTTGCTCTCAGTGGTCACGTGACATTCGAACCTTATTCAGCGGGGAAGTCCCTCTTCTCTCCTTCAACCATTCAATTAAGAGGGTTAATATGGAATTGGTTGCTTCCACTCAAAGAAGACATGCGAGAACTACAGTCGGACGAATAGGAGATCACAACTCATCCCCAGTTTCGTTTAGCTGTAGTTATCACACAATTCTATACTTTAATAATAATAATAATAATAATAATAATAATAATAATAATAATAAATAGTCAAAAAGCAGTTACAAACTGCGTGTGACCACGTGGACGACAATAAACTAATTTACTCTCCGGAAGAAAACAAGGAACCCCAATCAATTTCGATCAAGCGCCCTGATGAGGAGGCGGATTCTTTTGAAATAAAAATTCGAGAATACGCCCCAAGGCAAGTGCCTAGCGAGTCTGTATAAAATCCGCCCGAATGAAATCTGAAGAAAAACCCGGGCCAGGATCGGGCTACAAAATTAATGTACTCCGTGCCAAGGATGAGTACTTATATGAATAATAAACCACAGGAAAATAATTTTGAAATTGTTATCAGTTTTTTTCATAACTTGTTTCAGTTTATTCATGAAACTGATTCTTGTATCCTCTACTATCAAGCTACCACCCATTGTACGTATATTTATAAATACTTTATTGAGAAAAGCTTTTCTTACGTTGGTGTCATCTTCGAGGTACTTTGAAATGAAAATGCAGTCTAACAGGGCTTTAGATCCAATTCCATCGTACTTTGTTTAATCAAAGAAAAGAAGAAATAAAAAATTTATTACAAATAAAAGAACACATTTGTGTAGTGGATAACACAAATCGATTTGAATTTCGCTGCAGAAATTGTATTATTTCGATCATTCGAGGAATAGTTTGTTTGGTACCATTATTCACCATCGGCACCCGAGCAGAGTTCGGTTGTCGAGATACTCAAGGAATAGAACTATGTTAGACTCCTTACTGGTATTGTTAGCCAAATAATTCAAATGTTAAATTATCTTTTTCATCAATATTTAACCACTGCACCACACGTTTGCCTTCCACAACTGTACACCACTTCCACCCAGATCTAAACCCTGGAAAACAGGAGAAAAGACTTCACCGCTTCTTCGTCGATCGTCGATACTCGGTGGGGAAACCTGGATTAGTGAACTCTTCTCTCTAAATGACAAATGTTTTTAAAACCGCGTTTATTTTCCTTTTCTTTCACCTCCCCCCCCCCTTCAGTTTCAACTCCGCAGCCAGACAATACAGGGAGTATTATATTCGTACATTGCGGACCTCTCGATAGCTTATTTCTTTGTGAACCATTAGTTTCCTTAATATCAACGTGAGTTTATTAATTTGCTCGAGTATAGTAAAATGTGAATGTTTGTTTGTTTGTCCCTTATGCGCTCCTACACCATTCATTCCATTCACGTGATTCTTTTTACCGTTCATAAATATGTTCTCTGGCAACGATTGCGTATATTTTATACCTTAGGCAATAACGAAAATAGAGAATTTAGCCGGAGGAACAACCAATCTTCACAGACGTATATTCGCTTAAATGCTGCTTAAACGGTTAGAGGTAGGTGACAACTATGAATTACAATATTGTTTGCTTCATAGAGTTCTACAAAAAAGGTCCGCGACAGCATCTAATGTCTATCCACAAAAAGGTTAAAACCTAAATTATCGAAAAAAGTCATTGGAAATGGATGTGTAAAGATACTTCATCTAAAGACAGTAATTTATGTAAAAAAAACCCTAATCCAATTGAACGAATTTTGTGTTTTGTGTATCTAATAAAAATAAAAACTGCCTTTACTTGCTTAGGCCCAATTTCACCAAATGTAGAATAATCGCGATTTCCTTAAACGTGATTAGGTAAGTGGAATCGCGATTACATTTTATGCGTTTCACCAATCAAAACTAATCGTCGATTAAGTTGATCAATGTTTCTGAAGCATTCTCTGGGTTGGTAGTAGTTTCACAGTGCATTATGGGTAATTTGAAGACAAATGACGGAAGGAAAACGCATCATGTAGCTTACCAGAGCCACTAACGGACACCAGATGCAGCAGCGGGCATCCCTCGTGCCACTGAACATAACCTATAAACTGAGCCACGAGCAAACAAACAAAATGGACGCCATATTTCTTGCAGTGCTGAAGAAAATAGCGATTTGTGCTGATAATCGGAGGGTCCCTTTAAGAGCGTTTAAGTGTAAATCGCGATTTTCTCGTAAATCGAAGTTGGTGGAACGCGCATTTCGATAATCACGGTTTAGTACTCAGAAAATCTCGTTTAAGACATTAAACGAACTTGGTGAAATTGGGTCTACAATTGGTGTTGTGTCTTGCCTCGGGAGGACCAGGAAAGCATTCGACTGGCACGCTATCTTGAGGTGCTTCACGTGAAACAAACATCTTTGACTTCCCATTTTCGACTATTCTAAAGTTTAAAGAAAAGTTCAAGTGCATTGTAAAAAAACACCTAAGCGAAGCCAGGACGGGTTTCTAGTCAACTTATATAAATTTTAGACGCTTAAAAACTTTGAAATATTATGTGCGTCAGAGCGACTAGGCTTTTTTTCTTTTTGTAGCTTTACGGCTCTTCGACATCAAAGGTCATTGGAGCCCTTAAAACTTGTACAGGTAGGGAAAATGCAGTTACGCACTAGGGAGAGCCAACATGACTCTCCCCGCGAACTCGCCAAATCACACAACCATACCCACGAAAAACCCTCCTGAATTACAATATACCAAAACATATCTCAAAGCATACATCAAAATATTGAGGGCAAAAATGAAGGGGGACAAAGAATGAGGGGGGAGACAAAAATAAGGAAAATAAAAGATACCCTAGCCCTAATGGCGTCGGGATCGAAAAGAACAAGAGGTGACCAAGGAAGGTCAGAAAAGAGACAATGTGACTCTTGTCAAAGAAGGGGTCAAACGACAGTCTAAATTAATTATCAAGTTTCAAAATCAGAAAATAATTGTTATCATCCAATATAAAAAAACAGTAGAATGAATTATTAAATAATAAGAACTACTTTGGTGAATATTTCCAAGTTCCGTGAATACTTGGCAACGTGACTTCAGTCAACGCGCACACAATACCCTTAATTATGTGTGTGGTGATCTATCCTTTGCCTCTCTTCTCTTGCATTTCTTCTCGTTCTTCGTAGAGAGAGTGGGAAGGAAGGAAAGAAGGAAGACAAGAAGTACGGAAGGAAGAGATCCGCCTCCCTCCGCTTGGGGACTTCCCCTACACGAGCGTCGTGAGCTGCGACCTCCGTAACGCGACACGTGACTCCCATCCCTCCAGAGGACATTAAAGGGGCACACAAATGCTGTAAACTATACGCAGCCTATGAATAAAATCCAATATCCATTACGCAAATTGTTTGCGTTCGCCTCTTCCTTCCTCTTTCTCCCTTTCGGCCCTCAGGTCGTATTCTCTTTGTCGCGTCGTCTTCGAGTTTGCCGATTCCTTCTTTGAGAGCAAACGGGACTCTCATGTTCCGTTGTTGAATTTTAACTCACTGACGGAAATTTTCCGGGTCACTCGTACCAAGTCAATTTCCTGCGAACATGTAATGCGGGCGTTCCTCAATGGTCTCGAAGTGGCTTCACGAGAAGTATAATAAGAAGAAAAATACGATGCGTAGGAGTTTACGAGGAAGAAGAACCGATGAAAATGTCGTCAAAAGGAGTCCTTTGTGTTGAGTTCAAGAGGGGGATTGCATTTCCAGAAGGTATGCGCTGCAGCGTGGCAAATTAAGGTAGAATTATACCACTAACATATTTTAAATGGGCATAAATAAATAGATTGTCATATACTCATTGATTTCTACTAGAAACTAGTGGTGCAAAACCATTGCACATACTTTCTCATATACGTTTCTCATTGTGGTCTAGAGAGCGGCATTAAAGCATTCTATTCGGAGAGGGATGATTTTCACATGTTACTCTATATTTTAATCTTCATTTTACCCAATTTAAAAAGTTTATGAAAGAATTATTTTACAAGCATTTATATAAAGAAATCTCTAATGAACAACTTCTGTTTGGTTTTTTGAGGGAGATAAGATCAGCAAGAAAATGATTCCATTTCAAAAGATATATTTATTAAAAAATATAGAGATAAATAGGTCATTATTAAAACGAGAACAATGCCATTAGAAAATAAATGTTCTTATAAAATTTAATTAGGAACTAAAGCGTTAATTTTTTTTGCAATTTGAAATTTTAAAATTATATTAATAAACTCTAATCGTATCTATTAAATATATATGTTAAATAGATGATACTGTTTGTTTCATTTACTTCCTGTTATTTTGTAACGCTCCTTATCTATCTCGTCAAAGAATTCTGTAAGTGTTAAAATATAATTTTAACAATAATGCTAATTTGAACGATTGAAATTGCTATAAAGCATTTACTTAAAAAATCACGGAATATAAACAAAAAGATTTATCAAATATTACCTTCAAAATAAAAATTTAAAAAAACGTTGCCAAGTTAATTCTTAAAACGATAAGAAATTATATAAAAAAACATCCTCACGCATCAAATAATATACACAAACATTAAATATGACACACAGCATGCACCAATTATCAAGAAAGCACGGCAAAAGGAGCAGAGAACACATCTGATACGTCAGTTTACGCAGCAAAATGATGCAGCGTCACCGGATGTGAGGTTACGACGAGTGCATAGTGAGGTCGCGTGGGAGGGAGGTTCACGATACCAACAGAAGCATAAGATGCAGACCTCTTCTTTTCTCCTGTTCTCCTTTTCAAAGTAACATAAAAAAATGACACATCTACAAACGTAAACTCTTTGGATTCACACCATTGGAAAACATAAAACTGCGCGCCATAAACATGTACTCTCTCTCTCCTTCATCCATG
Organism: Laupala kohalensis; assembly: GCA_002313205.1. Lineage (NCBI taxonomy): Eukaryota > Metazoa > Arthropoda > Insecta > Orthoptera > Trigonidiidae > Laupala > Laupala kohalensis. The sequence continues at coordinate 135,741 of NNCF01127911.1, forward strand.
TTAAATAATATCCAAGGCTCTTGATATAGTAATAAAATGCCTGAATGTAGCAGACAGAAATTATTTTACTGCATCTATACCAAACTTCCAAGCGAAATACCTAAAGCTAATGCGGATGTAATGCATACTAATTGTACCTTACAAACAGAAAATTTGAGCAAAATCGTTGGACTAGTTTTTGAAAAATATTCAAAAATCTACTTTGACCTTCATGTGAAGTGCCCTGTTGTGTTTAAGTAAAAAGAAAATTGAAAGCACGGGCATATGTCAGAAGTAAATTCTACCGTAAATACGAAAAATGAAAAAAAAAAAACCTTTCGGTCAGGAGTGCTGCGCACAGACGGACTGACAGACGGACGGACGGATGTCCAGCCAAAAACCTCTTTTTCGGAATCAAGGGTCTCCAAAACGGATATTTCCGCAAAATTCGATTTTTCGTATTTTTTCACGATTACAATACTTTCTATATACTACGTGTATGAGAGAGTAAAACACACCTCACCGGCCATTTCAATAAGAGAATTGTAATTATATCTGAAGGTGAAATACATTCCTTCTGATGGTAGAAACATTTATATTTTAAATCTTTCAAATCACGAAAGTGATGGAAATTAAGTTCATTTTCCATATTTTTTTACATCTCCTTTATCATTAAGACATCTGAGATTTCGCTGTTTCCGAGGTGAGGTTTAAAAATCTGGAATCCGTTGCGATCGGCCGCCATTTTGTACAGGAATCTCTTGTGCGTTTCAAGGGAGTCAAGCGAGTTCCTGAATATTGTTCGTACTACATATATAACTGATACACAGAAATTAAATCGTGTTTTTTCATAATTATTATTCATATTATTGTGTTGCATAACAATTAGAATAAAAACAAAGAAGACAATTAAACTTGTCTATGATTTGAGTATATATCAAGAAAGGAAACAAACTTAATATTGGAAATTACCGACCAATATCTCTACTACCCACTTTCTCAAAAATCCTAGAAAAATTGTTCTATAAGCGTCTTCTAGATTTTTTATCAAAATATAACATTCTCTCTGACGATCAACACGGTTTTAGGAAATCCTTTTCCACTACAAGCGCCATATTTTCCTTCTTAAACGATGTTACCACATCTCTAGACAGTGGAGAAAATCCTCAGGGTGTTTTTTTTTACTTATCCAAAGCTTTCGATGTCATCAATCACGGAATTCTCCTTACCAAATTGCATTCTTTAGGCATTCGTGGACTTCCACATCAATGGCTAACTTCTTATTTAAAAGATAGATATCAACAAGTAGAAATATCCTATACTAAAAATAAAATACTTGAGCGTTGTCTTTCAGAAACAAAGCCACTTACTTGCGGAGTACCCCAAGGATCAATTCTCGGCCCTATACTCTTTTTATTGTATGTGAACGACATGTCATCATCCACATCAGATTGCAAAATGGTTCTTTTTGCTGATGACACTAATTTACTATGTAAACACGCCAATGCTCAAAAAGTTTTGTCTAACCTTTCGACTTGGTTCCATGCAAATCGTCTCATTGTAAACACTGACAAAACAGTGTCTATGTCATTTCACAATAGTATCACAAAATCTTTACCCCAGGTTTCTCTTTCTTTAAACGGAACACAATTAAAAACTGTTACAAATACAAAATTCTTAGGTCTCCATATTCAAGACAACCTCAAATGGAATTGTCACATTGACAATCTTAATTCCCAATTAAGCAAATTGTGTTACGCATTCCGAATCTTAGTTAACGCAGTTAGTCCACGTATTTCCCGTTGCGTATATTTTGCAAACGTTTACTCCCATTTACGTTACGGCATTACCTTCTGGGGTAATTCCGGTCAGAGTATTCAAACTTTCAGAATTCAGAAGAGGATAGTTCGGATAATTTGTAAATCTCACCCCCGAAACTCTTGTAAACCTTTATTCAAGGAATTAAATATATTAACACTTCCCTGCATTTATATTTATGAAACAGTCGTGTTTGTTAAGTCCGAATTACTGAAGTGCCACCCTTGCTTTATACGAAACAGTCTCGTTCACGAACACTATACACGCAATAGTAGTAATATTCATCGCCCTAGAGTGTCAACCACTCTTTGCCAAAAGGGACCATACCATTCGGGAATCGTTCTATATAATTCCCTGCCCAAGAATATAAAAGATATTATGAAATTGAATATCTTCAAATCCGCGGTTAAAAACTACCTCCTGCACCAGTGCTTCTACACTGTAAAAGAATTTATTGATTTTAACAAAAGTTAAATTCGTCTTGTGCTTTATCACGCCATTGCTGTAGTACTTTTTAAACAACTTATAACAATTTCAAAAACTATTTTCTTGCATGATTGTGTTGTCTTATGGCTCATATTAATTTAGTTTTATGTGTACTCAACATTGGCACGTTTGTGTACATAAATTCTGTAGCCCCATCCTGGCCCGGGTTTTTCTCCGGTTTTCCTTCGGGTAGAGGCGGATTTATCATACAGGTTCTCTAGGCTTTGTCTAGGGGCGGGTCTATTGTAACAATAAATCGTGAATTTAGTGTTATTTCAATTTTTAAGCACTATACTCAGAATAATCTATAGTTCGATAATAACTTACATGTAATTTTTTGCTTAAAATTACAAACATATTGACATTCTATTAGTATTATAACTCGCAGCTAACTTTTTATCTTATCTAGGAATTTTTGCTGAATTTTTTGAATCCGCCTCTGCCTTAGGGCCCTTGATCGGAATTGATGGGATGGTCCCTTGCTTGCTTCCGGAGAGTAAATTAGTTTTTTCTCCCTCCACGTGGTCATACTCAGTTTGTACTGTTTTTTGACAATAAATTTATTTATTTATTTATTTATTTATCATTATGGGGTGCTAGTCCATCCTTGAATGATTTTCAATAAGAGAACAATCACTGTCGGTGCCAACAATATGGCTAATTATGAAGTTAGGCGTTGGAGAGGAATAGAAATATTATACACAATGAAATTTCTGTAATTCCACATTTTTTAAATTCGAACTTATATATCATTAAGTACATATTTCTTCCGTGTACCCTGCACATGGAGAATATATGTGATAACTTTCGGTCAGGTGAAAATGGCGACCAGCCGGGACTCGAACCCGGGTCTCTTGCTTGGATCGCAAGGGTGTTAACCGCTACACCGCCGGTTCGCCTTCCACGATTTCTGTCCACCATTTCCACCCAGACGTAAACCCCGGAAGACCTGAGACACATCCCCATACAGGAGATAAGTGAACCAGGTGGCACACTATGCTGTGTGCACTTTAAGACCTTGCGATCCAAGCAAGAGACCCGGGTTCGAGTCCCGGCTGGTCGCCATTTTCACCTGACCGAAAGTTATCACATATATATCATTCTAATATTTTATTTGATTCCTTCACTTTCATATCGGAAATTCAATTTTTTAGTACAGTGGAGGCTTTTTAACTCGAAGTCCGTTAACAAGAAATCCTCTCTAAGACGAAGAAATTAGCTATTCCCTTCAGTTGAACTACAAAAAACCCTACAACTCGAATTATTTAGACGCTATAACTCCAACTGAATATGATTTCCCTATGATATACCATCCATACACATCACGCTCTCTAACTCGAACTACAAATATAGCGGACTCTATAACTCGGAAAAAGCGATATGTAAACTTTGCGGCCTCTGTAAATCGAAATACTTTTCGCAAGACTCTTGAACTCCAAGCAATAGTTTGTTTGTCGTCAACAACCAATTCCAAGAAATGATTTTGTACTTTCATTGAAAGATGTAGTGATATCGAAGACAACATATTTAGTGCCTTTATTGCAATCAAATATACAATTGAATTGTATATTGTGTTAATTCCTTGACTCAAAAGAAATAACAGATTTCTTTTAACACATGCATATTTTCAAGTTGTTCCTTTACCATAAAATAATACTTATACACGTAATTATGTACAATACAAGTGTAGTAAAATAAATATATATAAGTCGAATTTTTATTTTATCATCAAGTCCTCTATAACTCGGAAACTCGTTAACTTGTCACTTATAACCTTTTTCCCTTAAAGTTGGAGTTAAAGAAGCTCCACTGTACTTCGTTGGTTCCCAACTATCGAGGTTTCAATGTGGTCGGTAATACGACAATTTGTCAAGTAAATAATTTAATTATTGTTTCGATATTAATTGTCAAGCACTGAATATTCTTCAAACAGATCTTGGTAAAACACTTCAATGATATTTCAACAGAAAGTGAAAGAAATCTGCGACGTGTTAATTATGCAAAGGAGTCGGAGACCTCAACCAATATCATCACTATTTCTTTAGAAACTATTTTTTTTTTTTTTTAGTTTTTAAGCACTTGAACTTCTTTTTTCTGGCACACTTTGATTTATTTGCCATATTATTCGTGCGCTTGAATCTCCGTATCCATAATTACAGACAAGAATGTGTTCTTATGTCAATAACACGACTGAAATATTAAAAATTCTCTAAGATTTTATCATCTCCTGATATAAGTATTGAAGATAATGCTTTTTGTCTTCTTTAATCTTTTCAAAGACGGAATCCAAATTTCTTGTTTTTCTTTTACTTTCCCATACACGTAGTGTAGAAAGTTTTGTAATCGTGAAAAAATTCGAAAACGAAATTTAACGGAAATATCCATTTTGGAGACCCATGATTCCGAAAATGTGATTTTTGACTGGACGTCCGTGTGTCCGTCCGTCTTTCTGTCAGTCTGCGCGCAGCGATCCTGAGTAAATGGATGAATCTATTTAATTCACATTTCGTGTTTACTACATATTTTACTTGTTTAAAACAAAGTGTAATTCAAATGAAGGTCAAAGTGCTCTTTTGAATATTTCTCAAAAACGGCTCCAAGGATTTTGCTTAAATATTTTGTACGTTAAGTACAATTAGTACGCATTACATCCGCATTAGCGGTATTTCGCATGAAAGTTTGGTATAAACGCAGGAAATTATTTTCTGTCCGCTACACTTACACATTAGGTTTTCGTTTCAAGGATCTTGAATAATATTTAACAGTGTAAATGGACCAAGCAGCCGTAGAATACACTTTTCGTAAACTGAAATGAAAGATACGATAATGATAAAATACAGAGGAGGACAGCGAACGCACAGCAGATACAAAAATACATCAATTTCTGTCTACAACGAAATTACATTTACATAACCCTTTTACGATATTTATAAGATTGATATGTCTCTATATGTTTTGAAATAATATTCTGAATATTTATTGTACTTTCTAATTTTAATTAAAAGACAGTGACAATCTCATCTAGTGACTTTGAGCACGAATAGAGCGGTGGAAGACGACCAAAAGATAGAGGAGACTCTTCGCCAGAAATGGCCCTTTCACTATAGAATTTTTTTCTCACTCTATGCTTCAGACGGAGAAACGTACATGATAAAGTAGGTGCAATGGTTTTGAACCACTAGTTTACACATAGGTTGTAAATTTATGAAGTTATTGCTGGGTTTTTTTTCAGTTAATAACCGAACATATCCCACGATGCATAATTGTCTCCGTAAATATCAACAAACTGTTCACCAACTACAAAGGCGGTCGGCGGTGTAGTTTGGACGATCGCAACATTACATGTTATTTGCCGTCACGTGTAGTCTCTGTGAAATTAACAATAGTATGTGCGACCTTGTTAAAAATGGTTATTTGAAGAATTTTATCACATGATTTCAAAAGTATTATTTTAAATTCGTTTATTATTTCAATAATTTTATTACTTCAGCTCTTGTAAAACGATAAAATCAAAATTTTTATCCTTTTGTTATTTAATATATTGATCAAGATCAACATCAATATTAATGCATTTATTATTGATAAACGTAAGAGTATATTGATGCAGTAGAGAAAACGTTTGGAGAGGTGAGGACTATGGTTCTCAGATAATTTATCTTTTATCTAAAGGATTCTGTCCTTCAAGGGCCAAAAATGTACTATTTAAAACAGCGTAATATTCCGAGAAAAATATCAGCATCTCCTATTTTGTGAATGCGCCAACTAATAAAGACGCCAAGGAATTTTTATATTTGGTCTATTCTAAGAACAATGTAATAAGAAAATTCGCAAAAGGTTTTAAATAAAAGATGTCAGTATTTCAAGGATTTTTTTAACCCTGTACGTGACTTCTCACCCCATTTTGAAATAAAGATTCTGGTTTATTTGAACCTTTTTGAGAAGTGTCAGTTGATATAACTGTTGATATAACCACAGCAAATGTTTGAAACTGTATTTTAATCAAACCTGAGAAATGTCGACAAAATCTATGTTTCTTAGAAAGACCTCCCTCAGAAACATTTTTCAGGTGCACTATGCCGAGCAATTTAAATTGAAAAGATCGTAAAACTAGTTTTTTAAAGAAGCCTGACCAGTGTCATAAAAATGCATACGGAATGTTTATTGTTTCGTTTTGTCAGTAAAGAACAAAACAAACTCCAAATATATTCATCCCTGAAAGGTGATTGAAAAATAATCTTATTGCGAAATTAAATTTAAAAAATCAAATTTGATTTTGCATGCAACATCAATTTGGCCACTATTGTACCTAGAATTCAAAAATAAAATGTTTGCAATAACTTTATTAAAAAATAAATAAAACAAATTCAATGGACAAGTAGTAAAAGATTTTGTCATTCTGTCATTGTAGGGGTACATTATATAAGGGGGTAGATTGTTTTTATAATGTTTCAATTTACTTTTATTTTGTAATTTATATTTTGTAAAAAAATTGTAGCACTGAAGATGGCCGCCATGCGGCCGAAAAGGATTTTTGCATCAATAAATATAGACAGAGTGAAAAAATAATGATAACTTCGACTCATAACTTCGACGAAAATTATCCAATATGGTCGCCTAACACGAATTGCCAACTTCTGCGAAATCAAGTTACATCGGAATAAATATCAATAGTGGTTACAACAGCCGCAGTTTGGTTTCAAGAATACAAAGTAGTGACACATCAAACTAAGACATGAGTTAACATTTGTTCCACGCGTTTCGATGCAGAAAGAACAGAACAGCGCCGCAAGAGCCATTGAATTGATGGCCAATGTTGGTGATAGATTTAAGGTAAACAAAATGTTCTGACAACATAACGCGAGGTTCTCACAGCCCATCATTACACTTAGGGACGTCGGCCACACACTGTAAAAGCCCTGCACCAACACCAAGCGAGGAGAAAGGCTGGCAATTAAATCGTAATTTATTGTCGAGAGTGCGGTTACAAACTGTCAAATATAATGTACGTAAATAATTAATACAACCTGACGATGCCTTCAACATAAAGTCGAAAAGATGTGAACTTTAAATCACAATTATGTAATACGTTGAAACAAAGAGAACAAGAACACATAAATGTGTGGAAAAATAACACTACAGTCTCTCACTTCGTCAATCACCGAATAGAAAACAAACTCATTCAACATTGAGAAGGATCTTCATATGTTAGAAGTAGAAAATAGATTTTGGCCCCGGATCAAATTAGAAATTTTACGTGTCCATAGTATCCGAAAAATCAACATCTCCCTATTAAATGAACAAATCCCTGAACTTCATTCCCCTCTTATGAAACTAACTCAAATTCCTTCCTTCTCAACCCCCAAGTCTCCTGTGCACTGCACCCCACTCCAAAGAGTTAAAACCCTGAGAAATTCTTTCCTTCTTCTGCCGCCAGTTCCTGGAAACCCCCGACACCCCCATTCCCCCACACAACCTCACCAACCCTCGTTCACTTACCATGTAATGTCCTCCGTTCGGCGCCCTCTGCGCACTCGCCAAAAACATTTTCCCTTTGCACTTCTTTCGATACTGTTTCTATATCTCAATTATTGTATACTTTCATGTTTTTCTTTTATGTTTCAATTTTTGTTATTTTCGTATGTATATGTATATCAGTGAATGTTACTGACGATGGCTGTATAACATTAAAAGCTTTATAACATTAAAACTATGAGCAACAATGAAACGACGTTTAAATTATCATTCATTATTCGTCCGTTGAAGGAAGTAATTCTTTAATTATTTGTCTATGACGACGTTTAGAACAATAAACTAATTTATTGCCAATACTTTAGAATTAACTTATAACACCCCTGTGTTCCCGTTAATGCTCTTGTTTTCTCTGAGTCACGTAACAGAACTTTGAGGACACTCGTGGAGCAGGTCACTCAGTGCTCAACAGATCGTTTCCAGAAACGAAAGAGAAAAATATATATCTATCAACCCCTAAAGGAACATTCTACTTATTCGCTCCCGTCCGCGTGCATTTGAATACAACACCGTTTCTCCTCCAATAGCAGCGACCGTAACGCTCGATGGAAAGGTACTTCCCCGTCTCCGTGCGGTAACAAGTGACTACGAACGACCCGCAAGCAAATTGCGATGTCGGAAGCGACCATCCATCGCCGGAGAAGGACCTAAGGAACCGCATTCCTTGCATCCACCCCCCACCCCCACTGAGGGCTGCCTGTGGGTCGCCGCTCCAATTTATTAACAGCGCTCCTTCAACGAACTTGGCTTCGAGAAGAATGCGGTCGCTTGTTTCAGTGGGAACGCACCCTCTAATGGTGATCGGGTTTTCAAACGAGGTTCAGAGAATTGGGGCTTCTTTCTAGGGAGATACGAGGAGAAAATTGTCTCACAGTTCGGGATGATTCGAGCAGAAAATGTTCTTCTCGTATTTCATCACTGAGCACATTTGAGTAAAAATTTCTTTATTGATCGTGGATGATTCATTGCTTTTGTCTAAACTTGTGATGGAATTTTCTCTGCTGTTTATAGTTAGGTTTGGAACAGATTCTTATGTAATAAAGGTATTATTAACCTACAACTTTGTTCGGCAAAACTGGTGACTGTCGGTTTTACGCGGAGGTCTACTCTGAAGCCGAAGGTTCTGGGTTCGTATCCCGGATTTTCATCTTGTATAGCGCCACAAAACCATGTAGAGAGTATCTAAGCTTTAAATTCATTCCCAAACGTCCGTCCGTGTGTCTCTGTCTGTCTGTACGGAGCGATTCTGAGTAAGTGGATGAATATATTTAATTCGCATTTCGTATTTACAGTAGAATTTACTTGTTGTCGATGCATGTGCTCCATCTTTTTACTTTAAAACTAAGGCTACTTCACGTGAAGGTCAAAGTACTATTTTGATTCTTTCTCAGAAACCGCTCCAACGATTTCGCTTAAATTTTCAGTACGTAAAGTACAATTAGTATGCATTACATCCGCATTGCCGGTATTTCGCTTCAAAGTTTGGTACAGACGCAGTAAGATAATTTATGTCAGCTACACTTACACATTAGTTTACAGAAGCTTAGCAGTGTAAATGAAGCAAGCAGACGTAGAATACACTTTTCGTAAACTGAGATGAAAGGAGGACAACAAACGCACAGGAGATACGAAAATACATCAACTACTGTCTACAACGAAATTACATTTACATAACACTTTACGATATTTATAAGACTGATGTGTCGCTGTATGTTTTGAAATAATATACTATCAAATTTCAAATAAAAGACAGTAAAAAGTTCATCACACGACTTTGAGCATAAACAGAGTACAGGAAGAGGACCAAAATATAGAGGACCACATGCCAGAAATGACCTTTTCACTGTAGAATTTTTTCTCATTCTATGCTGGAGACTGAGAAACTTACATGAGAAATTATGTGCAATGGTTTTGCACCACTAATTTACAGTTAGGATAATGTTCTTAAATTTTTCTGGTATTATAAAACGTTATACGTGCGATCAAAGAAACTTAGAGAAAAAAGAAACAAATATTGATTATAGAAGTTGTCTTATTACATTTTCCATCAATAACAGTGTCGTGACCGAAACTACTCTCTGCTAAAACGCTGTCTCGGTTTTTGTAGTTACCGCATTCATTAACAGGCGATGGTATTGGAAAGGACTATCAAAAGGCTCAAAACATACAATGTAATCACAAAATTCGCGGAGCCAACTCCGAACTGTACTAAAATGTAAAAAATTGATCTAAAAAATCGAATTTTAGAAAATTGGACAAAACACGCTCCCATTTTGATTTACATCTTTAAAAAAGACTTGTATAAATATTTCAGATATTAAAAACATATTTTAGGGGTAGTTACCATGCTTGAACATTTCAATATTTTGGAGTTCGGTAGTAACCTCTAAAAATGCTTTAAAAATCTGAAATATTTATATAAGAGTTTTTAAAAGACATAAAATAGGAGAGTGCTCTGTTCACATTTCAAAATTTGATTTTTTTAAAGAACGATCATAAGGATTTAGTGTAAGAAAACTTTGTTCCGAATCATGAAATTCCGCAGCTCTTACAGGGTGTCAGGCCCTAAACAGCATCCAGCGCCCAAAAGACCCTCGGGAGAGGTAACGCTCATACCGAAGCGCTGCCTCCTGTCGAAGTTTGCGTTGCATTCTCCGACAGCAAGTGTTCTTGGTTGCGCGACCCCCCACCCTCCCTCCGCCACCGGAAGCACCAAAAGGCATCTCCCATCTGCTCCCCATGCGGCATCGCAGTGAAGCAACTTGGCAACATCCGAAAGCACGCTCTCAATAACCTAAATAATAATAATAATAGTAGTAAAAAACGTATTAATCTGCTAGTGAGCAATGCTCGGTGGCAGATAGAAAAGGATACATATTTAATACAATAATACGAGGTTCAAAAACAAATCATCAATGTCTATAAAAATATCTATAAAATACACACACACAAACGGGATAAAATGAAAACTATTACACATGGTTACAACGAGAAAGATATTAGATTTAATAAATTAATTATCTACATGATGCTCATATGTGCGTATATTCACATACATATACAAAAATATTTTCGCTTACAAACAGTTACAGAAATACTCATACGTACAAACACGCTCAATATACACACATGTGTCATTACTCCTCCTGTACCGATAGCGTAAAAGTATTTGCTACAACATAAATAAAAGAAATTAAAAACTATAAAAAATAAAACAGGGTTGCTGAGAACAATCATATACACTTCCCTATTACTATTCACTCTGAGCGTCTTTCACACACTCTTATATTCAGGTGTCAATATTAACTATATTGGGTGCCGCCATGTTCAGAACGCACCAATACAATTATTGTTTTTACTTACATAATTCCGTAACACAAATAGTACATATTAATTTTTTATAATATATTTTCGACCCCAAACGTTGTTTCGTATTATTTTTCTCCTATTTTAATTCTCTACTATATTGTTGTAAATTTTTGCCCGTCACTCCTGACGGAACCTCTTCGTGAGTATGAAGTGTCCTAGTATTTCCAGTGACGGTGGAACGGATTCGGGGCCCTCTCGAGGCGACCCCCTCTTTAAAAGACGGTCACGTGAATTTTATAATTATATCCCATTATCACGAATACATAAAATGAACTACTAAATTTCAGTTTGTATAAACCAATTTAATTATTGTGAGTAATTATAACTTTACTAACAAATCTGACGTCTTTATGATTTATATAGATATATGTCTCACCGTTATATAAAGTGTTGTATTTATATCAAGTAAAGAATCTTGTGATATTTGTTAATTTTTGTCTTTTATTTTAATTTTTTCACCACGATTCTCGGGGTTCCCCCGCGCCGAAGGTCCAGCAGCTCCGCTATCGCCGCCGCAGATTATTTCCAGATTCAGGGTTTGCTATTTTTCCTCCGCCTCATTTTCATGGCGGACATATTGATGTCGATATCTGGGATATACAGACACCCGCAGACTAACTCAGGCAAACCCCAAATTTAAAAAATGTCGCGTGGTGAGGGAGGGTGGGTTAGTTTTGACCCCACACCTGACACGTGGTGTGGACGGGAGGAGGATTGTTTTGTGGGCACTTTTGAAACCACACTTACGACGTAGTTAGATATTAAGTCCCTCAGGACTTATCAACCCCTAGTCTATTTGATGAAAGGATGAGAGGGAGCAATAATAAGGGGTTTGTCTAATTCTGGCGACAGCAGTTCATTTAACGGAATAGGAGATCGGGAGCTGAAGAGAGGCTGGAGCTGGAGCCGTGAGGTCTGCTAGTTCTCAAGACTAGGACTAGAGCAGCGGCCGGGTTATGTCTATTCTGAACTTTGAGGTTAAGGAGATTAGGAATAGAGCGGGGGCCGACTTAGGCCTGACCTGAACTCTGAGGTGACGGGTAAGGAGTGACTGCCAGTCTGCCTGGAGTGGCAGCGAAACTGCCTGGATGCTTGGGGTATCGGATTTATACAGCTGAGTCACCAGTTTGTGTCCGGCGCGATGTTCAAATCGCTACGCGAGTGCCGCTACTTGTATCCACGCGACAGAAAGTAATAAAAAGTGTTACACTAATCTCGAACTCTAGTATAGTAAAAGTCACCATACTTTGCTTTGAGAAAATTCTACTTAAGAAGAAGAAAAACATGAACGGAAATGCACTGTGTTCATTAGTTTATTTTGTATTAGTCGCAGTAAATTACTTTATTGTCCTCAACGTGGTCATAGGGGCAGTTCGTAACTACTCTCTTGACAATAAATTATTTATATGTTTATTTATTGTCAGTAACTGTATTTGTGTTGTTGTAGAACCTGTTCTCAATGTAGCCAACGCTTTTACTTCGCCATCGTCCATAAGAGTAATAAGGTACCTCGCGTTTTGTTGGCAAGACATTCGAAATTGAATTCATAGCCAACCTCTGACAACAATCAATTCACTTGCTCTTATGGCGCTGTTCTGTTCTCTCTGCATGAAACGTGTGGAACGAATATTACCTTGTGTCTTTGTTGTGTTATTAACTTGTACTTTTTACAGCAAATAGTCGCTTTTGTGTGACTACTATTAATATTTATTTGGATATTACTTAAATTCTTTGTGACCACGCTTTCCCTGAAATTTTTCGCGTGTTTCGAGGATTTGTTCGTAGAGGTTGACAATTTCAGGCAGTCATGTTGAATAACTTTAGGTAAAGTACCGTGACTTGGAGTTTACGTAATAGCACGAAGGAAAGAAACATGTAACAAAGCACTATTTCCTCTTTTGATTCGAGACGGAGGAATATTAAAAGCAGGAGAGAGAGAGAGAGCGAAGGAGGAGCAACCAAAGGGATAGCGCTAGTAGAACGTAATAGATAAGAGAGCGATGATTGGTGGATCTCCGTGAGGGGTGGGGACAGTGAGAAGAGGGATTCCGCCGCACGTTGAATTCCGCTTCAGGGGATTCCCCACAAATCAATCGACGGCTCCGGAAGAGAGCAGAGGGCAGCACAAAGGAAGGATCACAGATAGGAGAAAAGGAAAAAAAAGAGGAATTTAGTGAAAACTCGAATTCAGTGTTATTTTCATGCTTACCATTCATAAACATTATTAATATGTGATTACCCGGCGTTGCCCGGGATATTTCTCAGACTAATCATATTTTACAACAGAAAAAATAAAATTCTTGTAAAATCTAAACTATTCGTATCTTGGTTAAATGCACAAAAAGAATATTCCATTAATTTTGATGATGTTTTTTTTCCTTGTTCAATTACTCTCTTAAATTTAAGTATTTTATCACTTCTACTTTTAATACCATTTTATCGAAAATTTAGGTTAATTTTTGTAGATAGACATATGGTGTCCTGGACTTTATTGTAGAACTCTATGAGGTAAACAATATTGTCATTCATAGTTGTCACCTATCTCTACCCGTTTAGGCAGCGAAAGCAAATATAACTCTCTTTTTGACCGATTTTCAGGTTTGCTGTAAAAAAAATTCTATCTTTCCTATCTCAGAGTTTAAAAATAAAAGTTAGCCTATGTTCATCCTGGACATCTAAACTATCTCCTTGTCAAATTTCATGACGATCGGTTCAGTGGTTTAGTCGTGATCAAGTTGCAAACAGCAAGACACGGTTTTTAACATTTACATATTACCATGGATTTTTGAATAATCTATAGTTCGATAATGATACTTACTTGTGAAATACGTTTTTTGTGTTAAATCCAAATTTGTCGATATTCTATTGATATTATAACACGTAGGTAACTTTTTATTGTTATCTAAGGACTTACTGAAATTTCATTTGGGCCCTTATTCCGAACTGATAGGATGGTTGCTAGTTACCGGAGAATGACTGAGTTTATTATATCCCACGTGGTCATTCGTAGTTTGTACTGTTTTTTGAGAATTAATTTATTATTATTATTATTATTATTATTATTATTATTATTATTATTATTATTATTATTATTATTATTATTATTATTATTATAGTAGTAAGGAGGTAGAGCCAGAGATTTGTAGAGGCGAACCAAAGACCGAAGAAAACGCGATTAAATGATTTCTTTCACGAGTTTCTTACCACTATGAACGGACTAAATAAAATGAATAATTGTGAGAGGAACATTAGTGATACTAGCTGGTTCATTGTGGATGTTGAATTCGAGAAGATGGAGAATGCAATGAAAAAGTAGTGGTGCAAAACCATTGCACATACTTTCTCATATACCGTCTGCAGCGTGGAGTGACAAAAGAATATCGTAAAAGTGTTATGTAAACGTAATTTCGTTGTCGAGAGAATTGATGTATTTTCGTATCTCCCGTGCGTTTTATCATTATCATATTTTCATTTCAGTTTACGAAAAGTGTATTCTACGTCTGCTTGGTACATTTACATTGCCACATATTGTTCTAGCTTCTTAAGACAGTAAACTAATGTGTACATGTAGAAGACAGAAATTATTTTATTGCGTTTATACCGTACTTTCAAGCTAATGCGGATGGAATGCGTACTAAAAGTATTTTTCGTACAGAAAATTTGTGCACCGACAATAAGTAAATTCTCTCGTAAAAACGAAAGATGAATTAAATATATTCATCCATTTACTCAGAATCGCTGCGCACAGACGGACGGACATTACGTCAAAAACAACTTTTTCAGAATCAGGGATAACCAAAACGGATATTTCCGTAGCTTTGGAATTTTTTTCGCGTTTACAAAACATTCTATATACTACGTACATGAGATAGAAAAAAACCGGAGAAGAAGGGAAAGCAAGAAGCGTGAGAGGATCGATGGGGACACCGTAGACTGATGTTGTGGCGGAGGAAGGTGGTACAGTGAACGGAGAGGGACGCTGGTGAAAATGAGCTTCAATCTATGGAGAGTAATTGAGGGCTAATGAGGATGAATGCGGGGTTGGAGAAGAGAAAATATCCCGTAAAGAAGATAAAGATAAAGCGAACGTAGATCTGAATCACTAAAACGTCTTTAATCGACATAAATAAATAGACAGAGCAACAAAATGGACTTATTGTGATTTCAACATTAAAATCATACGTCACCCACCATTTAAATGAGATAACTGCAATTATATTTCATGGTATGATACATTGCGCCTAGTGGAGAAAACACGTATTTTCAAAAAACTGACCAACTTTTAAATCATGAAAATGATGGAAGCTTACTTTGATTTGTAGGAAATTTTCGGTAGTATTTTTAACATCACTTGTATGTATAGGGCACAGTACATCTGAAAGGGATTTTTAACTTTTTCTGAGACGAGATGCACAAATCACAAAACGGTAGCGTTCTCCCGACGCGTTTGTACTTATGCTCTTATGCATTTCAAACATTTAAGCTGTTTATACTATATTACCAACTGATAGTTACAAATAAAATCATATTTTTCATCATTAGTATTCATATTGTTGTGTTTTATAATAATTAGGATAATAATTAAAAATATGCATATCAGTGATTTAACTATTTTGAAGTGCTGGTCCCATCTTAAGCCGGCAACAATGTATTAAGTAAATATGTTTCTTTAGTTTAGTCGCGAGAACGACTACAAAGTATCGCCATAAAATTTTCAGAATATACCTATTTTGAAATAAAAAACCCGACACAATCTTATTTTGGAGAGGATAATTTCACCATATTTTTGAAAAAAATTATAAAACGAATAATTAAAAAACATTTCAATATAATGTGCTGTAGTAGTGAAGCGGTTAATTTTTTGACCAAGAAATTGAAAGACATATTGCATCTATTTCTTCCGTGTACCCTACACGTGAAGAACATATGTGATAAGTTATCTCCTGCATGGGGATGTGTCTCAGGTCTTCCGAAGTTTGGGTCTGGGTGGAAATGGAGCACAGTTGTGGAAGGCGAACGGGTGGCGTAGTGGTTGACACCCCTGTGATCAAAGCAGGAGTCTCGGGTTCGATTCCCGACTCGTCGCCATTTTCACCTGACCGAAAGATACTACAAGATCTATTGTTTTAATACCAGTACGGAAATTTTCTCTCTGCGAACATTTTATGTTTGGAGTTGTCTTTAACGTTTATAATAATGAAATACCATGAGTGACAATCGCGACTTAGTAGTAGCGCCTTTGCTGCCTACGCACTGCTGATGGGTAGAGAAGAGGCTCAATTCCTCGCTCTTACAAAGTGGGCTCAATATAGTACTCAGCTGAGATTTCCCTCTCCTACTGCAGACCAATGTCTTTTCGGTGCTTTACCCGGTAACCAAACATGTCTCTTTCCCAAGTCCTTCACCGAAATCATGTGGTGGTAATCATAAGTGGAAATCATGAACCTCGTAACAACATTAAAAACTAAGACTTGGAACAAGTACGTACTCGCGCGTAAAAGAGTACTATCTTAAGGAATAATAATAATAATAATAATAATAATAATAATAATAATAATAATAGTAATAATAATAATAATTGACATTTCTATCCCACTATCCCACAATCTACAGACAGCGTATCAAACCAAGATTGCAAAATATGGTGAACTCGCATTTCAAATCAAGAGGCTGTGGAAAGTAAAAATAGTACAGATCTTACCCATTGTGATAACAACGACTGGACTGGTACCAAATAACACGCTAAGAAACATGAAACTCCTCAAAATTCCTGATTCCATTCCCCTAATCCAAAAGTCAGTCATCCTGGATACCTGCCACACTATCAGAAAAACCCTCAATGAATAGGGCCGAGGACTTGAGATTATCTCCGTCCTTCCCCCCCTCAGAGCCTAATCCCACAGACAACAGGGATAGGTGAATGTTTCCCAGCCAGCTGGCTGAGAAGTGCAAAAAGTCATAATAATAATAATTAATAATAATAATAATAAACTGTTCGGAAGTGCGCATATTTTGCGAAAAATGTTATAAGGCACTCCCATTTCTAAATCTGCCCCTTACGAAGCTGGATGTGACCCGGAGCAGATGAAAATATTTTACCAACACATAAGATAGATTAGTTGTGGAGAATGTGAATAATAATAATAATAATAATAATAATAATAATATATTAGTCTGCTAGTGAGCAATGCTCGGTGATGGATAGAAAAGAATACATACATAATACAATAATACGAGGTTAAAAAACTTATCATCAATATCTATAAAAATATCTATAAAATACAAACACAAACGGAATAAAATACTTAGAAAATTATTACACATGGTTACTACGAGAAAGAAATTGGATTTACGAAATTAGTTATCTACATGAGGCTGATATGTGCGTATATTGACATAAATACACAAACTCATTTTCGCTTACAAACAGTTACAGAAACACATACGTACAAACACGCTCAATATACACACACATGTCATTACTCCTCCTATTACCTTAGCGTAAAAGTAATTGTTATAACACAATTAAAAGAAGTTAATAACTATGAAAAATAAAATTAAAAGAGGATTGCTCAGAGCAACCATGTACACTTCACTACACGTCACTACTTTCAATCTGAGCATTTTCTATACCCTACACAATAATACTTCAAAAGAAGAAACAACACTACATATCTCGCAAACGTTTCGCACATATTATGTTCATCCTCAAGGGCTTGTTACAATATTTCTACAACATCAACTTCACTCATCCACATCTTCAACCTATGGATACTCTTATAATCTATACCAGCTGATTGCCCGGCGTTGCCCGGAATTATTTTACGTGTTAGATCAGCGAACCCGCGGAGTTCCAACTTTTGCTTCCGAGGTTAGTCACAACATGGCGGCAGCGCGGCTGCACCATTTCATGTAAATGCTTTTAAAATCTAAACCACTCGTTTAAAATCATCTTTAAATTGTAAAATTTGATCTTCGTGAAATGCACAAAGCAAAAAAGTGTTAAAGATTGTGAGAATTGATTTTTTTCCTTGAATTTTACTCTTAATTTGAAGTATATCAACACTTCCATTTTTCATAACAGTTTTTTCGATAATTTAAATTAATCGTAGTAGATAGACATATGCTGTCGCGGACTTTTTTGTAGAACTCTTCGAGGCGAACAATATGGCCACTCATAGTTGACATTTATCTCTAACCGTTAGGCAGCGTTAGTGAATATGGCCGATTTTTCCCCCGATTTCGTCGACATTTATCTTCAACTCCATTCTTTATCTTTCTTTTCATTAAAAATAAATAAAAGTTGGCCTAAGTTCGTCCTGACTATCTTTACAATATCCCCTTGTGAAGTTTCGTCACGATCGGTTGAGTCGTTTAATTGTGATTAAGTAACAAACAGACAAACACACTTTCGCGATACGCATTTATATATTAGTGTGGATTATTACACAGCAAGCAAATCTTGCTGACTTAATGCACCAAAAGATTTCGCAAGTTATGTAGCGGCTTTTTGTGTCATTTTCCTCAAGATAATCCTCCTGTAATGCTAAGTGGTCACGAATTATATAACGTAAGTATATTTTTTATTTAATTTCATTATTGAATCTGATCATTTTTTACCAACCATCAATTTACATGTGTTTCCTAAAATAAGAAATTTTTCAAAAATAGTTGAGCCGATGGTGTTCTATATTTTTTCACTGATATTAATTGTTCAAGAATCACTTCACACAATGTAAGTCCTACATTAGTATAGCAGTACATTTGTACACTCTCACAATAATCACAGTATATAATCCTACGCTAACTCGAAATGTTAAAATCTTTTTAATATTATGACCAGATTCTCTTTTTGTCAAGAGTATCGATTACCTCCACACATAACATAATATTTCGCAGGAAACGTCAGGGATCTCAAGGTCTCGGTGTAGGTCGCAATTTCTGATGTACCACGGACCATTCACCGTATTTCGTAACGACGTGTTTTGGATCTAGACCGTAATTACGGGGGGGGGGGGNAGACCGTAATCAAGGGGGGGGGGGGGCATTTTTGTTGGGAAAATATGATTTTACAACAAATTTTTTATAAATATTACCTTTAAATAGAATGCATCAAATAAATAATTAACAATCTGGTATTATTAACAATAACAATTGTTATTCTCGTAACACTTTTACAAAGTATGTCATTTATCACCTTCAATTTTATCAGTTAAGAGTTCAAATCCAATGAGGGGAGGGGATATAGACCCAAAAGTGGAAAGTCTGAATGCATTTAATGTTACTTTCTTTAGCACAACCACACAGATGAATGCCGTAGAGCCAAATTAGTTTCAAAGTTATCAAATCCATCCTAATATATCAATGCGTAACGCGAAAGTGTGTCTCTCTGTTTGCTGCCTGATCACGACTTAACCACTGAAATTTGCAAAGGAGGTGTACATGATGATATTAGACCAGGTTTTAATAAAAAACGTGTTTTAAGAAATATAAAAAAAAATTTCGACATTGAATGTCGATAAAATTGAAAAAAAAAGAAGTTATATTTGTTTACATTGTCCGACCTGTTACCAGACGGATGACAATTGTAAATGGCAAATATTGTTTGCCTCAAAGAGTTCTACAAAAAAGTCCGCGACAACAAGTATCTACCTGCAAAAATTGACCTAAATTATGGATGAAACATTAAAAATAGAAGTGTTAAAATACTCCAATTTAACAGAGTAATTTAAAACTGGAAAAATCAATTATCATCAAATTTTGTGACTTATTTGCTTTGTGCAATTATCAAAGATAACCCATTTCTTTAAATTGTAAAATTTCGACCAACAGTGTAGTTTTCACAATAATTTTAATGAAATGATGCAACCACGTCATTCCATTAGATGGTGTACTGTATACGTAAATTTTCCTCTGTAGCATTTGTTACACCTCTTTTATCTATAGGACATTTGAGGAAGACATTTCACTTTTTCAGAGGAAAGATGCATAAATCGCGTTGTGCTCGGTCGCCATGTTTGTACTTAATGCTCTCTTATGCATTTCATACGAATCAAGCAAGTTCCTGAATATTGTTTGAACTATGTTATTAACTGATTGATAGAAATTAAATCATGTTATTTCGTCATTATTATTCATATTGTTGTGTTTAATAACAAATAAAAACAATTATACATCTCAATGATTTGACTTACGTGCACTGCTGGTCTCACCTTAAAACTACCACACTGTAAAGCGAAACAGAAGAAGGGGGAGGAGCTGTTAAGAAGAACGTCGAGGACAGATGAAGGCGTAGGGTAAGGGGTGGGGGAAAGAAGGAAACGCTCCCAGGTGTGCCGTGTCTCAGGCTCCGCGACGCTATCAACTAACGGCCTCCGTCTTCCTAGGACTCCCCCCTTGGTTCCCCCCCCCTGCCGGTGCCACAGTGTCTGCCTGAGTGCTGAAAGCCCCCTCCCAATGCCTCTCTCATGCACACAATCCCGCGGGACGTAGAATCTTCCAAAGCTCACTCGCTCTCAGCTGATAATGATATTGCGAATTTATTAATACGCGCTCCATCAGCTCGCAAGGATGATTGAAAGTACCACTGGATGCTGCGATATGGAATGATCACAAACAATATTTCAAATGGACTACAAAAAAGAAGCAACAAGACATTAGAGACGTAATTCTCTTACGAAGATTTACGGTATTTTTTTATATTAATTGAAACTACTAAAAAGTAATTTATTAATACCAGGGGAGGTATTTTTACAAGCTTTTATTTTAACTTCACTTGTTACTTCGTATGTTTGGGCCAAATCTTGCAAATGAATTTTAAACCAGTTCCGCTCAATCGATTGAACTGAAATTTGGCACAAACATATAAACCCTTTGACAATGCAATATTATGATTTCCATTTCCAATAAAAACTTTTAAAAACGTTTTTTCCTTATAACGATTTTATTCTGAGATACCAGGCGGCGAATTATTTCCGGGAAGCTTTTCCTGTCTCACTCATACCAGTAAGTGTAATGCATTGCATAACCTACGCATTTCATTTTAATTTCTTATCTTATCATTACGATCGTTTCTCAAAAGATGTTTACGCTATCGGAAGGTGAATCTCAGGGATGCTATATCTATAATTTATGCAATTTATTTGTTTTAATAAAAGTTTGTGTCGTCAATAAAAGTGTACATCAATTAATTTCATTGGTCAGTGATCAGTTGGTAGAAAGTTCTCGCCGAAGTAGGTATTTTATTGACGATTCGCGGGACGATCTTTTGGAAAAACAACTAATTCAACATAAAATATTGAATCATTTTCAGCGACTTTGAAAGATAGTAAGTATGTTTACATTTATTAGGATCCACTAGAATGTGAAATATGTTTGGAGGAGGTATCAGCATTTGACAGTGCATTACTTTAATAAAAACCTTAACTCATCTTATTCGTTTTAGTACATCGCTTAAACAAAGGCTTGTTTTTAAAATTGTTTTTGATTTATTATTTTAATGTATTTAATCTATTTTTGTTTTACAATAATATATGATTAAAGCTAATTGTAATTACGTTTTAAGTAAAGAAAAATAGGAAGTTTCACAAATACATTTCAAAATACTTTAGTGTTTTCATTAGTACTAAACTAAAATCCACTACTACTGCATATTACAATTTCTCTCAAAGAGTAATTTTATTTTATTTCTGAATATTATATTTTTAATAATAATTTACTCCGATTGCTTATTTATCGTTCGTAAATTTGACCTAATTCATCTTTAAATAATAAATAAACAAATAAATTTATTGTGAAAAACGCAGTACAAACTGCGTATGACCACGTGGAGAACAATAAACTCATTTTCATCATATTTCATTTCATCATAATATTTCATTCAACAAATAGTTGCTTTACACACTCTCTTGTTGGACGTGATTTTCAATCAATAATTTAAAATTTTTACATAATTATCATTAAGAAATGAGTTCAATTTTGCATTACAATATTTTTTTCTTCATGTAATATAGAAAACGTATTAATACGTTTAATGAGGCCCGATAATTTTGTGACTATTTAAACTTTCTGTTATACAAACACAAATGTATAACATATTTATCGCACCATCTTTAGATCACAGTTCCATTAATGTACTATATTTCAGACAACTGTTTTCAATATCTTGTTTAATAATGAGTTTTCTTTTTGTTTTTTTCAGGTGAGTAATGAGACTTAAGTGAATGGCGTACACATAGAGGAATGGGTAAGTATTTTAAAAAAATTAAATTGATTCGATTCATTGTCCTTCATGATCACTAAGAAAACTATTTAGTTGGTATTTATGACAAGAACGGGGACGCTTTATAAGAAGTGAAACGCAGAAATGTTAAGGTATTATATCGACCAAAGCGACACAGCTTAACCCCCCAGGGGACATAGGTATAGTAAGTACGTGTTTGGCGAGCACGGGGCCCCGAACTGAGTCTGGAATTACTTCCACTTACTTGTGCCATGCTCCATCCTTTCTCTTTTCTGAATTTCCTTGGTCACGTCTTGTTCTTTTCGATCCCGACGCCATTAAGGCTAGGGTATCTTTCATTTTCCTCATTCCTCTCATTTTTTGTCCTACCCCTCATTTTTTGTCCCCCCTTATTCTTTGTCCCCCCTCATGTTATGTGCCCCCCTCATTGTAGCCCCCCCTCCATTTGAAGTATGTTGTGAGATATGTTTTGGTGTGTTGTAGATCAGGAGGGTTTTTAGTGAGTAGGGTTGAATCATTCGACGAGTCCCACACGCGGGGAGAGTCATGTTGGCTCTCCCTAGTGCGTAACTGCACTTTCCCTACCTGTACACGTTTTTCGGGCTCCAATGACCTTTGATGTCGACATGAGCCGTAAAGCCCCACAAAAAAAGAAAAAAAGAAAAAGACAAGGCTTAAGTACAGTCGAAATGATTCTTTGAACCATTCGCCTTCCAGTGGCTATGAATTTTTATACCGTTACGGCCTAGTTTTGAATTATTGGACTTAAAAACACTTCGAGCTTATGTGCAGAAACTTTCACGAACTTGAGTGTTTTTACCAAAGTATCGGTTTAACATAAAGAAAAACCCTAGTAAAACATATCAAATGTAAATAGAAACGCAATACCGTTAATATTTTTATACGCAACATGGAATAAATCAACAAAAACCGCAGAAAATACTGTTTTTTTTTTCGAGAACGGCAGCTGAAGACAATACAACCCTTGACAAAGAAATACTCAAACGAAAACCTAAAGTTATTATCAAGTTTTAAAACCACAAAGTATATACATATACCCCATCCTGGCCCGGGTTTTTCTCCGTTTTTCCCTCGGGTAGAGGCGGATTTCTTATACAGGTTCTCTAGGCTTTGTCTAGAGACGTGTTTATTGTAACAATAAATCGTGAATTTAGTGTTTTTTCAACTCTTATGATATTTAAACACTATACTCAGAATAATCTATAGTTCGATAGTAATTTGTACATGTACATTTTTTGCGTTCAATTACAAACATATTGACATTCTGTTAGTATTATAACTCGCAGCTAACTTTTTATCTTATCTAGGAACTTTTGCTGAAATGTTTGAATCCGTCTCTGCCTTAGGGCCCTTGATGGGAATTGATGGAATATGTCCCTTGCTTGCTTCCGGAGAGTAAATTAGTTTATTGTCCTCCACGTGGTCATACGCAGTTTGTACTGTTTTTTGACAATAATTTTATTATTATTGATTTCAACCAACAGGGAAAAAACAGTGGACTGAATCATTCATTAGTTGAAACGTCTTTGAATATTTTCAGTTTTCGTATATAGTTGTCGACTTGAGACTGAACGCGGATATAATATCTAGTTTACACGTGACGATTATTTTCGTAGAAAAGCCTCCGCAATCTCTTCGCGTCGTTTCATGGCGGATAGCAATTGCTTTCCATTCGACTTGTATGGGTTGCGAGTATTTAAGAATGTGCTAGACTTTCATTCCTGCCGCAACGAAAGACGAACCGAAATCTCGAGGTCTGATATCACTTAGATGCGGAGCGCCACAGACTGTTTTCAAATTGGAAAATGAGATTAATAATGTTTAAAACATTAAAATCTGCTCAGAATCTTTAAAATACAACAGTTGTACGTTTATGGCTGACACTATTTGAGCAATTGTCATGAACTATTAGTGATGTGAATTTAAGTGATTACAGGTTGTTTTTTTTCATAATTAGATGAAGTACCATCTCGCAGTTGTTGAATAGAACAATTGAATTTATAACAAGTCAATGCTATAACAAGTCTAGTTTACATTTATATTAATTTGCTGCGAGAAGTAAATAAATATCTAAAAGTATGTAACGAGTACTCGAATAAAGCGAAAGAAAATGACGTCATCCTACTCATCAATGAAGCCCTTCCCAATACATTATCCTCTTGAACTCCCCGTTGAGTTCGAATCCTTTGCGGACATTCAAATATTACGTAAGCATCAAAAAAGGGGGCGGGGGTCCGCGAAATCTTATGAAGGGGAAAGTGAGGGGTGTCGGAGTAATCTTATGTTAAATTTTTGAAAAGCTATTTTTGGAATTTTATATGAGATGGTTTTAAATTACGAACGTCAGTACATAAAGTACAGAAAGAGAGAATTCTTATTTATTGTTATCGTAAAATGACCTTTTCTACCTGAAATAGTTCTAAAAGATTAGGGTTTTCCCTTGCAGACGCTTTTATAAATGGTTTTTATCAATAGAATATTAAAATTATTTATAGCACTATTACATATGTTCATATTTAGTTATTTTATACTACCCTCATATACTATAATGATATGTATGGATTTTTTCGAATATTATTATATATAATGATATAAAATTATATCGTCATAATGCATACTTCTATCATAATTACTTCTATCATAATACAAAAAATAAAATAATTATTAGTACTTGAAGGGGGGTATTGAAAAATATTATGTACATTTTTAGGGGGTAGCAAAAAACTTACACGTGCTTACAGGGTGGGGGAGGGGTGAAAATTGGCCAGTTTTATGCTTACGTAATATTTGAATGTCCCGTTTGGCAATTCACACCTTTGCTCGCGTAGGACGATTTCTCCCTCTGCTCTATACCCCCCCCCCCCCCCCCCCCCNCGAACGAGGCACGGCGCAATCAGTTTTGGTTAACTTAGCGTCTAAGTGAAATGTAAACTAAACTAATCATGTTCTTTGTCTTCGCCACACCGCAGACATTAGATTCCGCACGGCATCTTTTACGAAATATCCTGGGTAATTACACACCGATGGAGAATATCCGATTACCCCCGTCTGGGGAGGCGCTGCGCAAATCCGGAAGCAGGGAGGAACGAAGGGGAGGCAGCTGCGTCTTGTTGGATGTGCAGCGGAAGTGTGAACCGGAAGGGCGCCTCAGCCTCCTCTTCCGGTCCTACATCCTGTAGACTTCCATCTGAGCGAGAAGGAGTGCGAGTTACGACCTCTGAAGCAGCGGGGGATCAACCTTTTGCTCCTATGAATTCGTCGTTCTCAATTCAGCAAAGAACACTGTGGGATTCTTTTCGCAAAGACACACACGTTTGTGAAATAACGACCCCACAAATTTATGTTAAAATATAATAAGCATCTATTTGTCTAGGGGCGTGTTTATTGTAACAATAAATCGTGAATTTAGTGTTTTTTCAACTCTTATGATTTTTAAACACTATACTCAGAATAATCTATAGTTCGATAATAACTTGTACATGTAAATTTACAAACATATTTGCGTTAAATTACAAACATATTGACATTATATATGTATTATAACTCGCAGCTAACTTTGTATCTTATCTAGGAACTTTTGCTGAATTTTTTGAATCCGCCTCTATCTTAGGGCCCTTGTTCGGAATTGATGGGATGGTCCATTGCTTGCTTCCGGAGAGTAAATTAGTTTATTGTCCTCCACGTGGTCATACGCTGTTTGTACTCTTTTTGACAATAAATTTATTATTATTATTATTATTATTATTATTATTATTATTATATTTAACTGATACAAAATAATCTTAAGATATTGACATGTATACTTTGTCCAAGATTGATATTGATTAACACCTGATTAGACATTCAGTAAATTAGAGATACGTTTTCTTTTACAATGAGTTCTGTTTCTAATATATGATTCCAAAATATTCCTGTGATACGTTCCCCGTACCGCAGCAAGCAACAGTTCAATGCAATTAAAATATATTACGCTTACAATATCGAGATCCCTATGAATAAAAATTAATATGTAGAATGACACTTGTGTATTTTAAAAGTCCACTAAGAAAGGGTTTTTATAATTTTTGATTTTAAGAGGTGAATTAGGGTGAAATATGTTGCTGCATTTCAGGAGATAATTGCGATATAATAGCACGTGCTGTGTACGTGGTCACATGCGGTGTGTAACTGCTTCTTTGACTGTAAACTTTAGTATTATTATTATTTTATTATGCAATTGTGTTTTCTCTGTTCAAGCAGACAGTTGGGTCGGGCTTACACGTCAAGCCGGAATAAAATTTCATCTTAGTCGAGTCTAATAAATTTCCTTGTTAGGTGCCATGTTTGTAACATGGCAGTACATGCCAATCTTGCAAGATGCTCTTTCAGTGTTTTGAAAATTATGAGGGGAATAGTTAATACTTCATTTTGTTGCCAAATCTTTTGAATTTCTTTCTTAAGTGCCTGATTTTTTGAAATTTTGTTTGTTCTCACTTCTGTAAATTGTTATTGTATTATCATTATTATTATTAGATTTTTGCACGTTTAATATTGGTTTAATTCTAGAGCTCGGAGATTTTTAGACAGTACTATAAGCGATACACAATGTCTTGGTGATATACCCGCAATAAGTATTATTTCACCCGTGAAAACAGGCGCATTTAAATAACAATAATTGTAAACGTACTATTTTTTTTATATTTAAGTAATATTCGTGAACATAAACTTATAGTTAACGATAGCCCGTATCAAAAAGGAATCTTTTAAAGCCCTTTGGGTCGGATATAATACATGGGGGACCATGGAAACCGAAACAAAAACTTTGTGTAGGGGAATTCTCCTTAGCCCCTGCGCGAAAACCCAGGCCCGCAATCCGCAGTGCATCCGTGTTCTGCGTGTTGCATGTCCTCTTCGCTTCCAGGAACTGCAGCTTCTGCACTCGTTTTCAAGAGGGACGATCTTTTCTGTTCGCGGAGACAAATGCTGCGCCATCCGTCCATGTCGACCCCCGACGCCGGAAATAATGGAGAGCATTTTCGTGACAGTGACACGGAAATAGAACATTAAAAGGAGAAGTGAGCGACAGGAGTTCATTCGCCGGTGGGAGTGAAAATCACTTGCATCGCAATCAATCTCCTCCCTGAGTAATAATCACTCCTAGCGAGCATTAAATTACAATTATTAAATAACTAGGTTTATTATCTATTTTATTGACCTAAATACTATGGCAGATTCCCCAATATCATCTAAGATGTAAGTTTCATTCGGTTGCATATTTAGCATTAAAAATGTAAGCAGAACATCAGTTACGAAGAGTATATCATTAAACGCAACGGAGGATCACGTGCAACACCAACCAGACTTTTTCGTGAGGAATCAAGAAGAGTAGATTCATCGATTTCAAATACAAGAGTCACGTAGCGTCTTTTCTCGATGCAATTTTTAAATGTTGTAATCTCGGAAAGGTAGTGAAAGATGAAATTATAGGGAATCGTAGACATAGCTTTTAATGCCATAAATAATAATAATAATAATAATAATAATAATGTAAACAAAACGCTGCAAACGAAAGTCTTACAAATATTTTATAGGTACAGAATTCATACCAAATTTGATTTAAAAAATGAGAATGTGAGTGAGATTATGCATACACTCAAGCAAAAACTGAACGCATCGGAAACCCGACTTAGTAGACACGACACATCCGTTCGCAGGAGATTTCACAACAGGTTATTCAAACTGAACGAAAGGAACATTTACAGAAGAATTTTAAAAAAAATTAAGACCAGCCACACAAGTAAAACTACTGACCAATGTCACCCCAATCTCACAGAAGTAGAAAAATTCTGGTCATCGATATGGTCAAAAAGTGAGACACACAATAGCGATTCATCATGGATCAATGGTGAGATTACATCGCCTGAGAGAATTGATATACAATGCTTTTTCGTGAAATTTTCATTGAAACTTTTAAAAGTGTCATAAATTACATACACTTTTGGAAACGTCCAGGAAGTGACAATATTCGAATTTATTGGTTCAAAACGTTCACCTGCATCCATGCCTTGATTTTACATTACACGAATAAATTTGTAAATAATCCACAAGTAATACCAAATTTTCTTTTAGATGGAAGAACATTTCTATTTTGCCCAAAGGGGAAGAAAGTACAGATCCTGCCAGATATAGACAAATTACGTGCCTCCAAACATTTTATAAAATCATGACAACCTGTGTAGCAAACTTAATTAGGACACAAATGGAGCAGAATGAAATATTAGCAGAGGAGATGAAGGGATGTCGGAAGGGTTCCAAAGGCTGAACGAACAGCTTATCATAGATTCGGTCATCCTGAAGCAAGCCCAAGTAAAGAAGAGAAACTTATTCTGCAGTTATATTGATTACGAAAAATCATTCGATAATAACTTGTACATGTAATTTCTTGCGTAAAATTACAAACATATTGACATTATATATGTATTATAACTCGCAGCTAACTTTTTATCTTATCTAGGAGCTTTTGCTGAAATTTTTGAATCCGCCTCTGCCTTAGGGCCCTTGATCGGAATTGATGGGATGGTCCCTTGCTTGCTTCCGGAGAGTAAATTAGTTTATTGTCCTCCACGTGGTCATACGCAGTTTGTACTGTTTATTGACAATAAATTTATTATTATTATAATCATCATCATCATTAGACTCAGTCCCGCACTTTTGACTTCATCAAGTTCTTGAAATGTACAAAATAAATTCAACCCTCATTAATTTTATGAAGGCAATAACGAAAAAATGGAATATAACAATTAATTTAAGAATAGGCAGCAAAATTAAAACAACAGGCAGAATTAACATAAAGAAAGGAAACTTTCAAGGAGATTCACTCAGTGCTCTTTGGTTTCGTATTGCCCTAAACCCTCTTCTAATCTCCTGAATGGCACAAGATGTGGTTCTCAATTATAAGGTGCAGAACAACAAAGCCACCAAATCACTCACCTATTGTGTAGGGATGATATTAAAATATACTCATCATCCTCAATCAAGTTTAATCACTTACACTAGTAGAAACATTCAGCAAGGATATTAGAATTAGACTTAGAACCGATAAGTGCAGAACATTGGCCATTTCCAAAGAGAAACTTATAACACAAATGACAATGAAATTATAAAAAGAATGGAAGAAAATGAATTGTACAAATATCTGGGACTAAAACAATCTAGAAGCATATAGCATACAAGCATAAAAAAGCAACTAACTGAAGATCAAGTCGAGAAATTAATGCATACAGATTTAAATGGTCGAAATTAAACAAAAGCAATAAATTCATTTGCCATTCCTATCCTCACATATTCATTTGCAGTAGTTTCATGTACACTAGCAGATATAGAAAACATCCAACGAAAAGTCAGGACCATAATACGAAGAATAGGTCACACCACAGAAGCTCAAATGTAGAAAGGCACAGTCTGCATCGCAAGGAAGGAGGAAGGGACATAATCCATTCGAAGAACCTTCACAGTTCACAAATAAAGCAACTCCGAGCTCTCTTTCGCCAGAGGAAAAAATAATCTAATTTTTACAAGACCATATGTGCAGCTGACATGAAATATACTCCTTTAAATTTAGCAGACCACTCTCCAAAGCCAAATTAAATTAACGTTGAAATCAGTCAAAGAATAGTCAATGGAAATCTAAACCCCTTCATGGTAGACATCCTCAAGATCTAGTTGAGCCTCATGTCGAACTGTAAGGCTGCGTCGAACGCCTGGCTTACAAAAGTGGATCTATACTCGGAAACGGAGGGATTTCTAATGGCAATTCAAGACCAAGTAATAAGCACAAAAAATATAGAAAATTAATATTGCAAGACACTGTCATAGCAGATGACAAATGTAGGAGATGCAAAATTAAACCAGAAACTATACAACACATCACTGGAGGATGCACTCCATTAGCACAGACAGATTACACCCACAGACACAATCAGGTTGCTAATATTATCCAACAGAAACTCTGCAGAAAGTATGGACTGATACAATACACTGTCCTTTACTACAAGTACTTCCCGATATCCATTTCAGAGAGCAGCAGGTACAAAATTTATTTTGATAGGTCAATCCTCACCGATAAGACAATCCATCACTACAAACCAGATATTATTCTAATAGACAAACTTAAGAAAATCACACACATCATAGATATTGCAATAATCAACATCCACAACCTGCAAAATACTTACAATGATAAAATCCAAAAATATGAAGATTTGAAAACAGAAATTCGTCGCTTATGGAATATGGAGTGTGTAAATATAGTTCCTGCCCACCTCTGGAGTCATCCCTCACAATCTGCATATGAGAATCAATCGGCTTTATCTCCCAAAAAACATATTTCTAACTTTACAAAAAGCAGCCATCCTTAACACCTGCAGAATAGTCAGAAGATTTATAAATAGTGACATTGTTTGAGGTGATGATGCTTGGTATATCCCGCACCCCATCTGAATCCAACTACAAGTTGTGAAAAAAAGTTAATGAAAATAAATAATAGTAATAATTTATTAGTCTGCTAGTGAGCAATGCTCGGTGGCAGATAGAAAAGAATACATAATAAAATAATGCGAAGTTAAAAACCGAATCATCAATATCTATAAAAATATCTATAAAATACAAACACAAACGGAATAAAATGCTTAGAAATTACTCATGTTTACTACGAGAAATAAATTGGATTTAAGAAATTAATTATCTTCATGAGGCTCATATGTGCGTATATTCACATACATACACAAACACATTTTTGCTTACAAACAGTTACAGAAACACATACATAGAAACACACTCAATATACACACATATCATTACTCCTCCTATACCGTTAGCGTAAAAGTAATTGCTGTATTATAAATAAAAGAAATTAAAAACTATAAAAAATAAAACCGAAACAAGAGTTGCTGAGAGCAATCATGTAAACTTCGCTGCTTCCGTTGTGTAAATTGCTCCGTTCGGTTACGCGCAAAAGAAACGAAGAATCTGGAGGATAATTGCATAGATTAAAATTTTAGAATTATTATACAAATTATTAGCGCACTAGATTACCTCAATAGAACAAAATATAATTAAAGCGATTCATTGTTTACTTAACAAATATTTCAATACCAATTATTTACAGAGAACAACGCGAGATGTGTTTCTCACACAACGTAAGACATTAAAAGCCACCAAATGCTATTGTTCTCGGATAATTCATTTTTCTTCCAAAGTGTCATTCCATGTGAAATCAACCATTTTTCGACCTTCGTAGCTCAGAATGACGTAATTGTTTGTGTACAGGGCCCGTCTCAAGAGAAAGTCTCTTTCTATTTCCTGCAAGGATGACACAGTCTATACATTCCTTACTCGCGAACGTCATTCCTGCCGACCGTTAACCTGTTCACATTCTCACTCAGCTGACGCTATCCACACGTTACAGAGCAGCGCACGCACCAGGAAATGTGTTACGTTATCATTTAACAGTCATCAGACAGATGTTGTGCACTGCACCAGCGCTAAACATACCACACAGAAGTCAATAGTCATGACTTATAGAAGGGCGCCCTGTGGAAATACCGCAGACATATCTTTGAAACCCAATACTTCATTAAGTTATGTAGCGAATGTGTTTGGTTTCGCGCGTAACACAGGAGATCAGCTCAGAGACGGACGGTACATATATTGGTGCTACTATTGGTTTATATGAAAAGTTCTAAATTACAAATTTTCATAACTATCTCTGTATTTCATATTAAATTCGGAAATTGGTACTATTTCTGTTGGTACTGTTTTGAAACCTTTAATTTGCTTTATCGTCAAAAATACATTTCGAAAATTGAAATTTTTGCCGTTTTCTTGAAATTAGCTATCGTATTTTGTTCAACTTGATTACGTTAAAAAAATAAAAACCCTTTTTTGAAAATATTTCACAATTTTTTTTTTTAATATTTCAAAATCGGAACCATTGCTTTTAAAAATATATATAGTACTTACGAACCTTTTGAAAACACATGTGGTTGATGTAAAAGTCATTGAAGCTGTTTGTGTCGATTAATTCGATGCCATTTCAAACTTATTGCCATTATTACCATGAACGACAACGTTTATCTAGTACATCAGACCAATTCCTCCAAGGTTATCTAATGGCAGCATCTTCGCTTCCATGTTATCACAAAGCGGTAGAAACTCTGCTCGATCGAACCAAGTGAGGTTTTCAGCTGGGGTTTCCCTCACCTACTCCAGTCAAATGCCAGTTCGGTACCAGACAATTCAACACCTATCCTTCCCAATTCCCTTACCCAAGTAACGACTGGATGGAAGAGTAGGCCTCATGAGCTGAACCTCCCCATTAGACCTGACATTAAATTACGTTAATAAAAGTTAAATCCGTCTTCTACTTTATCACGCCATTGCTGTAGCACTTTTTAAATAACTTATAACAATTTCAAAAACTATTTTCTTGCATGATTGTGTTGCCGTATGGCTCATATTAATTTAG
>NNCF01127911.1:168813-205993 GCA_002313205.1 Laupala kohalensis
TAGTGTTTTTTTCAATTCTTATGATTTTTAAACATATACTCAGAATAATATATAGTTTGATAATAACTTGTACATGTAAATTTACAAACATATTTGCGTTAAATTACAAACATATTGACATTATATATGTATTATAACTCGCAGCTAACTTTTTATCTTATCTAGGAACTTTTGCTGAAATTTTTGAATCCGCCTCTGCCTTAGAGCCCTTGATCGGAATTGATGGAATACATCCCTTGCTTGCTTCCGGAGAGTAAATTAGTTTATTGTCCTCCACGTCGTCATACGCAGTTTGTACTGTTTTTTTGACAATAAATTTATTATTATTATTAGTTAAAACTAAAATTATAAACTACATTTGTGGCTCCAAACGAAACGGTGAGTTTTTCCATGAACATAATAGGAACAATCAGGTTAAAAATACTTGTGTTTCACTTTCTTGAATAACAGCAATGAATGTGTTTCCGTTTTTACGAAAAAGTTATGGTAGAATAGAGACGGAAGAAGAAATGAAGAAGAAGATGGGGCAGAAGAGAAAGAGGACGGAAGAGAAGGCATGGCAACATGTGGTCCGCTTGCGTTAATCTTTCGCCAAGAGAGAAAGAGTGTGTGCATTAAGAGGATTTAGAGGAGCAGCTGAGCGGATTCGTAACGGCGTCAGTGCGAGGGTTCCACCGGACGCCCGCAACAAATTGCGGCAATCCGCCGAAGGAATTTGTTGGCTAGAAAAAGTGCTCATGCTGGTTTGTTTACATAGAATCGGTGCAGTTGCAATGAAATGATACTGTGCGCGCTTTGGTATACTTTAGTTAAACGACATGAGATATAAATTTTGATAATTAGTAACAAACAAAAATTGCGTATTTTGATTGAATCTAAATCAAGTTTTTTACAGTTCTTCAATTAGATTGTGTATTAACTACAGAATATAACTTAAAAACTAAATTACTCAATATAAAGTTCCCGAAGGTCAAAATCCTTTCGCTCAATCAAGCAAATCATTATTTTTGTATTAAGTTCTTCTTTTGACATATATTTTTGGACTCACTATGTACTGGTATTAAGTCGCGGTCTGAGATAAATACTAGTTGCTGGCCAGAACGTGTTTTCCACGTTTTGGTTACTATTGACAAAAATTTACCTCATTGGCCTCCAGTGCACTCTACCGACTCCCCATTCTTAAGTCATTATGATAAAAAAACGTCAACAGTCAACCACTCATCTGTCTTGTACATTATTTCACTGACAACATCATAATCATAAATTTTAAAAATGCGAGAAGGAGGTAAACTATTTTCTTGTACATCACCGCGTCCATAATTACTTCGAAAACTAAAAATTGTCAGTTTATTTTAGTTCGACGGAAAAATTACTTCTTCAGCTGTCGTCATAAGTGCACAAAACGTCAGGCATCGATAAACCGACAAAATTATTTATTCGAGATTATAAAATATAATTTTCAAAAAGAAGGGGGTCGTCTGTATATTCTCTATGGGACATTCCATGTGAAATCAGAAAATACAGAATCTTCATATCACAGAAGTAGACATTTTTTTATACTGGTAGTACTAATTATTTGAATAAAAAACACCAAAATTCCATATTTTTCTCACCATCCGATTTTTAGGTACTTATCTTCAGAATTAGAATATTTGCACAATTCTCGTCACGTTTTGAAATATTTAAATGTTTCTTTCTTTAAAACTACTTGACGTAGAGATTAATCATGTTACGTCGAATGAAAATGTGAGACGGGACCGGGGTTCGAACCCGGGACCTTGAGCTTCGCGCGCTCATGCGCCTACCGACTGCGCCATCCCGTTCGCCTCCCGGGCCCACCTATCATTCTCATTCAACTTGTGAAACCCAAAGACCTCTGAGGTGGTCTCGTATAGAGACTAAACTCCTCATCTGAGGCGACTCCCTTAGGAAGTACTTTATTTGAGTATTTTATTTTTCCATTTCTGGTAGAAAACGACGGTCCCGTCTCCCGTTTTCATTCGACGTAACAGGATTAATCTGTTACCTGGCGGTTGAGGTTCACCGCAATCTAAGAGATTTCTATGTTGACGTAGAGAGTTGACTTCTGTTTCATGTTCTCTAGATCTTTGTGAGATTTAGTATGCTTGGGCTCTAATGACCTCGATGTTGACGAGCCCTAAATCCCCACAAAAAAATTTAGTATGCTATGCAACTTGATTACACAATATTTAAAAATATTTCAAAAATATATTTTTTAAATATATCTAGATCGAAATTTTTATTTTATATTTTTTTCAAAAAATACTATAGAAATCTTTTGCACTTAATTTGTAGATGGGATGAGAATGGGATTATATAGAAATAAATAACTGTTTATAGCGATACACGTCATATTGACAGATTTGAAACAGTTTGAAGCCACTGTGGACACATGGCTATAATCTTGAAAGTAGTATAGGAAATTCATAATTTGTTTGCATTAAAATAAACAAAAATATTCATTTTTAATGTTGTAAGATTTTACAACAGTAATGAATTGTAGAGTGCAGAATGTCACAATGCGTTTGCTCTTTCCGTGTGCGTGACGTGCCTCTCACGGAGGAAGACGACACCCGAAGGAGGAAATAAAAACGAACCGCTGGTCGCGTGAGGACATATTCTGCCCTGATTTATTTAAACAACGCGCAGAAATGCTCTACTATAAACGCTCGTAATAAAATGGTCCTCGTAATGTTGTAGTCACTTTAATTACTTCGAAATTATTCACTTCAACCCTTTTGTCAGCACGCGTATATTTTTATTTCTTTAATGACCCGAAGGCATTTTCATTGCAAGAACACTATGTTCCGTAGATTGTATCCAAAAATATAAACAAGTGCGACAAAAATTTTTAAAATAATTACTAAGAGTCAAAGAAAGGTTGGAATTTAACCGAATTATGTAATAATAATAATAAATTTATTGTCAAAAAAACAGTACAAACTGCGTATGACCACGTGGAGGACAATAAACTAATTTACTCTCCGGAAGCAAGTAAGGGACCATCCCATCAATTCCGATCAAGGGCCCTAAGGCAGAGGCGGATTCAAAAAAATTCAGCAAAAGTTCCTAGATAAGATACAAAGTTAGCTGCGAGTTATAATACATATATAATGTCAATATGTTTGTAATTTAACATGTACAAGTTATTATCGAACTATAGATTATTCTGAGTATAGTGTTTAAAAATCATAAGAATTGAAAGAACACTAAATTCACGATTTATTGTTACAATAAACACGCCCCTAGACAAAAGCCTATAAGAAATCCGCCTCTACCCGAAGGAAAAACGGAGAAAAACCCGGGCCAGGATGGGGCTACAGAATTAATGTACACACCAATGTGCCAAAGTTGAGTACACATAAAACTAAATTAATATGAGCCATAATACAAGAAGCCATAGAAGTGTGCTGTAATAGAAAAACTGCATATAGCCAGAAAAATAACAGACATCAAACGATGCCAATATCATTTCATTACATTTTACGCGAAAAAAATAGATTTACTGAATTTTATATCTGTAGTTGACTATTTTATCATGACACCAATATTATGCAAATTTTTCAAATTGCTTTTACAGGGTTATCTATTTGTGTTTATATTTGTTCAGTGATTAGCTCGTAATAGAGACCAAATTACAGTGAGTATATTGGAGTCTAAAAATATTAACGTAACTCATCAATATGCCGCAAATAATTACATATAATTATTGTATCGTTGCGCGCGTGATATAACACCGTAATGAAGTAACATGTTTCAGATATTAATCAGCCTGTGATGATAATATAGTCATCCCGAGCTTATAATAAAATATTTGAATACTCAAGACCATCCAATAAAAAAAATCGGTGTGTGTAAATCGATAGAAATATATCATTGGGGTTAAATGTTTTTGAGTCAATTAGTTCTTCAAATTGAGAAAGTGAGCAAATGTTTAAGATAAAAATTTTAATGGAAATTTTTTATTCATTATGTTTCACTCATCCTGGCCCGGGTTTTCAACATTTTCCTCATCCTGGCCCGGGTTTCCTCCGGGTTTCCTTCGGATAGAGGCGGATTTTTAAAACAGGTTCTCTAGGTTTTTGTCTAGAGGCGCGTTTATTGAAACAAGAAATCGTGAATTTAGTGTTATTTCAATTCTTACGATTTGTAAACACTATACTCAGAATAATCAATAGTTCGATAATAAATCGCACATCTAAAATAAATTTTTTGTGTTAAATTACAAACATGTTGATATTCTATTAGTATTATAACTCGCTAACTTTTTATCTTATCTAGGAACTTTTGCTGAAATTTTTTGAATCCGTCTCTGCCTTAGGGCCCTTGATCGGAATTGATGGGATGGTCCCTCCGGAGAGTAAATTAGTTTATTGTCCTCCACGTGGTCATACGCAGTTTGTACTGTTTTTTTGACAATACATTTATAATTATTTATATTTTAATTTATAAATTTACATTAATTTATTTGAATATAGTTATAAAACATTTGTTTAAGTTGTAATGAAAATGAAGTTAAAATGAACCAACGTATATTTTGTTTAAATATGAATAAAAATATCTCGAAGTTTTGCGTCCTTAAAGTGAACACCTGTATTATTAAAAAATATTTCCTAAAATATTTTCCAGAATAATTTACATAATTTTTATTACTGGTTACCTATTCGTCATCTTTGGTAATCAGTAATGAAATATAGCAATGGACGCAAAAGAAACACACAGAATGGCGAGAGAAAAAAAAAAATTGTACTTGAAATAACCCCGTACAATACAATGTCAATTACAATACGATATCAAACCATTTTATTTTAGTATTAAATATTAAAAGTAATAAAAAAATAAGGAAATATACTAATTAATTTTCCAGTACTACTAAATCAGGTAAAATTTTTCGAAACCCCATCTCGTGCGACCCAATCGATGGACGGTGTATAGGAAATTACCCGCGGGCCAAGATACGTTGGATTGCGCTGATAGAAGCAATTAAAAGATATCTAAGTATGTATTTTTCGTCTCCTAAAAGTAAATATATTTTTTGTAAAAAATATCTAAACCGAACATCATAAATAGGTTGGTAATCCTACTACTATTAATGTCCATTATGTAATCTAATTAAATAAATAATTAAAAACTTACGATATTTTATGGGCGAATAACATTTTTATTATTCGTAGTGAGCTCTGAACAAAAAATAAAAAAAAATTTTATTCGTGTTCAAAAGTTCGTAATTTTTTAATTATTTATTTAAATAGGTTGGTTTTCACTTTACATTCGCGTAGAGAAACTCCGTCTGTAGATCGCGTATCGGAAGACGTTCCTCGTGAGAGGTTAGAAGATGGTGTCCCACAAGGTCCACTCTCAGCCTTAAAACACAAGGCGGGGCAGCAGTGAGGTGTGGAGTCTCGGGTCGCAGTTCATCACCCGGACGCTCGTGGTCCGCCCCTGGAACAAAACCTTTCTCTCCCCCACCCCTTACCTCCGCGGAACGCGCTCTTACACCGCGCAGCACCCGCCACCTGATTTACGAGAGTGGTCGTGCGCCGCAGCACTGTCGCCCTCCGCTCTCCGGAAATTATTAAAAGAAAATTGCCGCAGGGAAGAGGTGACAGCGGCAGAAAGAGGGGAGGGGGTGCGGTTGTTGTCGTGGTGACAGGGGCGATGGGGGTGGTGATTATTCTCCTAGAAGCACAAGTAATATCGGAGCTCGTGAAACCTAAGAGGTTACAGAATATAAAGAAGACAGAGGAAATATGGGCAATGTTAAGTGGACCCATTATTAGAAGAATTACCGGTTTTCGTTTTGAGGAAAAAGCAATATAAAAGACTCCAGTAATATAAAACTCGTTAGGAGAAAATCGTAATGAAAACTCAACCAGTGACATTCGTAACTCGGGAGTTTTTGTAGATAATGAAACTTCCATTATAACACTGTAACCGAGCCTAAGGGATAAATAAAAATGATATTTGAAGACCTTAATAATTCTTTATTGCTACACATACAACCATTGGTTAATTGTTTTCACCATTGACTCATACTTTCACCTCCGAATCGCGTTTTGTGAAGAAACATAATAACGTTGAAATGTTCCATTCAAAATTAGCGAGTGAAATGATAAATGCTGACTCCATGAGTGGAGATTTCGTGGAAAATAATATTCAGGTGGAAAATATAACAGACATGATCAGCCAATATTTAAGATAACACAAGTTTTGTTTCAAAATTGAGCTACATTTTAAATTAACGAATATTACATTAATTATAGTTATGTTGCCCAAAATGTTGTAGATAGTTCATATCATCATGAATTTAAATCAAAATCCGTGAATGAAATGAGAAAATAAAAAACCATACAATCAATCAAAAAATGAGCAATGTGGTTCAATGTAACTAAATTAGAAAGAAAATTTTTGGAATTGCCTTGAAATATTTTTACCGTAGTATTTGTAAATGGGAAACGTAGCGTGCTATTGAAGCTTATCTACATGGAGCGACAGGAGTCAGGAGTTGGGTGGATGGCTATTGTTAGTAAGTGGGCCGGTTAGCTGGGTTTTCCAACAACATGACCCACGTTAATAGAAGAAGTTAGTAATAGTTGGCACTAGGAGGAGCTGAATGGAGGAAGAAAGGTTTGCTTTTCAGTAGTCACAGCTATACATGAACTGGGACATTAATGTGAAAAGCTAAAAATTTTCTGACGGAATGCGGGAATCGAACCTGGGAACACTTGATGAAGAGCGACAACAATACCGCCCGAGCCACCAAAGGGGCCGAAATAATTTTGGAAAGGGACACTAAAATAATGGCATGAAATGATTTGGGGAGAAAAATTGGAAGGCAAGATGACAAAATCCAAAGACACGTACTACAAGTGACTATTAAAAAGAATTGTTGCTGAAAAATGCGTCATTTTAAAAGCATATTTTAACTGTTTTAGTATTTAATCAACTATTTTAGTTTCGATATAATTTTTTTCGTTAACTACATTAATGATAATATAAATCAATAAATAAGTGATGTCCTGAGTAACAGTTTGGCTCTCACATTCAATAGAGAAACTAACTCGACATTTTCACGGGATGTTGCTTCTGTGTTGAAGAATCTTACTAAGAGAGAACGTTTCGAAATCCAAATTTCAAAGGGGTGATTTAGAATTAAATTGGATTTTGTTTTTAGTTTTTGCTTTTATCTCACGTATCACGATACCATCACGGTTTTCATAGGAATACGAAATTATCACGAAGAGCAAATCTATCATGAATACAACAAGTCCCGAGCTAAATTGGATATAGGATTATTCTAGTTCGTAATAAATGACTCATAGGTTTGTATTATTTTACTTACAAATTCATTCCGTTATATTAATATTTGATAATTATTTTAATTAACTAACTTGGTTCATTTATTGTACACTTACATATAGTTTAAATGCGAGTGTTGCAGGAATAAATAACACTTATTTATAGCGAACAACGGATAAATTGCGCGGCCGAAATATATTTTCACGATCCCATCTCGTAACCAATGAAAAAGCTCGGAAACCGACATCACAAGCAGAATCCAAATATCGTCCTGTAGTCATTGCTGGATTACCCAATAGGCACTGGCCTAGGGCCCCCGACTTCAGGGGGCCCTCGAAATGAAAAAAGCCCCGAGAAAGTGAAGAAAAACATTTCAGAAATGTCCCCTGTATGTCATTAGACATTCTTTTGCTATACATAACAATTGCACGTATTGCACGTATTTTTATGCAAGTATAAACTTGTATACAAAATGAGAGCAAAACAATTATTTACAGTGAAAAGTATAATTATTTGCAAATAGTACCATTATTATTTGACTTTTCTCTGGTTAAAATTAACTACTTGTAATTTTCTTTTCAAATAAACATTGTCAATTATAGTTTCATTGTATCATAAAGTTATCAATTAAGATTCAACAGGCGATGTGCGTGAACACACCATTACGAAAAATTAAATTATTTTATTGAGTTGTTTACTTTCAATTGAATCCGATATTCTGCGAAAATTGAACTTTGAGGACATCATTAATAAGTTTAGCGATAGAAAATGCAGAAAAAGAAATTGTTGAATAATATTTTATACTGTATACGTATTGACTTTTTTGTTTTTGTACTCACTATTATAAAAAAAGATTTAAAAATAAAAATGACGTAAATAAAAATTAATTGGAACACTAATAAAACTGTTTGTCATTGTTCATATCCTACATAGTCTGATTTAAAGAGAATAGCAAAAGCTAATTTAAAAAAAAAGTAAGTTTCTAGGGCATCCCCTTTTTTTCTTTTTTAACCCGTCTCTGCCTAAAATGCCCGACGCCGATACGTGAACACTATTTATATCCGTTGCGGTAAGTGCGCCAAGCGGATGATTAAGGAAGTGCACCAGGAAGTGGGTGAAGTAATGCCAACGGAAGCGGAAGTGCGAAAGCGATCGTCTCCAGGTTCCGTTTCCCACGCGGCTCCAACGCAAGACTGCGATCCTCCCCCATCCGTTTGGTTATATTTTCTGACCTTCAGCCACTACTTAAACTCCAGGAGCGGTTTACGTCACAATCAAGGCAGCACTCTACGAGATATTCCTCTCAAAAAATAAAATCAAAATATACGTTTTCTACTATTTTATCAGTTAGAGGTTACAAAAAACATCAGTTTATAAATAATCAGTGAAAAGAAGCTATTAATTGAACCAAGACATGTTACCCCCCAATCCTACGACATGACGAAAAATACTAATTAATGTTTTAAATAAAGATATGGCTATCATAATACATTTTTTGAACAAATGTATCATAATGACATCAATTGAAAAAGGTAATAATAGTAAAAATAAAACGACCTATTTCATTCACAGACACATAAACCTCATCTAGATAATTAATTTCTTACATCTAATTTCTTAAATCTAATTTTTTTCTCATTGTGTGTAGTAATTTTCCAAGAATTATTTTCCGTTTGTGTATTTTATAGATATTGATGATTTGTTTTTTAACTTCGTATTATTGTCTTATGTATGTATTATTTTCTATCTGCTACCGAGCATTGCACACTAGCAGACTAATAAATTACTATTATATATAATTGGAATCCGCCTCTGCCTTAGGGCCCTTGATCGGAATTGATGGGATGGTCCCTTGCTTGCTTCCGGAGAGTAAATTAGTTTATTGTCCTCCACGTCGTCATACGCAGTTTGTACTGTTTTTTGACAATAAATTTATTATTACACTCATCTATTGATTTTTTCTTTATAATGTACAAACTTCTATATTCGTGGTTCGCGAAAATTCATACGTAGCAAGATTAGGACGTTGTTGTTTCTGGACAATTACCCTGAAAGACGTAGAAAGGATATTAATTCGAGCTCATTCCCTTGAGAGTAATCAGATCAGAAACAGATATACACATATTAAGTTACAAACCATGAAAACCTCGTACATACACTGAAGCTACAATAAACTCATTATAACCTCATTTCGTCGTGTTATACACCGATTCGTCTCATATCCTCAGCAACGCATTGACACGTGTCTCCTTTGACGGATGTCACTTGTCCTCCGTCCTCCAAAGACTGCGTAGGGAGCAATCCAGCACCAACACTCCAGGGGGAGTCGTTGCGTGTCCTCAAGTCCTCACTCCTCCCCTCAGAAGCCGCTTCGCCACAACCCTCACTGGGGACTCGACCGACCGCCACTGCACGCGCGCCTCGCCTCGCCGAGACGACGAGTGAGCACATTGTGCGGGGTAGGGACATCACAAGAAGCAATGTCATCACCCTTCGAGAATACACTCCCAGGAACGCAATAGGTACTCAACTGAGAGGACTAGCGCTCCACGTTAGTTGTATAATTCTTTCGCTTTTTTTTTGTTTCCACTCTGTTTAATAACAAAATTTTTGTGAATTACAGTCGATACTCTTTAACTCGAAGCCCGTTATCTCGAAATCCTCTCTAAGACGAAGAAATTAGCCATTCTCTTCCGTTGAAGTACTAAAAATCCTACAACCCGAATTATTTAAACGCTATAACTCGAACTGAATATGATTTCCCTATGATGTACTATCCATACACATCACGCTCTCTAACTCGAACTACAAATCTAGTGGACTGTATTACTCGAGAAAGCAATTGTATTCGGTACACTATAAAAATTTCAGCTGCTGAGACGCACTGGAAGTAGCTTTAAAAATATTTTAAAATGCCAAAAAAGAGTACGAATTTTCTGTGGGACAGCTGTACAGTTCTGTGCTTCTATTGTGACGCAACAACACTTCGCGATACCTAGTGGCACCCCCAATCCTTACCTTCGTCGAATTTCCAATTTAGAACCCATAACGAAATTCATCTTCCTTCGTGCTCGGAAACATATCCGGAAGGCATTCCACGACCCCACCCCCAACAACATCTTCCATAAGTACTCTCGGCATCTGCTTCGCAGAGTCAACCCCCGCGCTCACCGTCGGTGTCCTTCCGACATACTTCAACTCCCCATCCCCTCATTCTACCCCTAACTATCTCTTCTTCAATTTCATCCCTTCTCCTCAATATCATCTTTCTATCAATAAACCCAACATAACTCCCACCATATTATCCTTTTATCATTACCTCATTCCTACCTTCACTTCCACTTTTCCCCGCTAATGAGAGGAGCCTAAGTGGCCGGTTTCCGGCGGACATGGCACTCGCATTCTACGTTTCAGTGGGACTTGTTACAATTTAAGCCGTGCAGCCCATCCACGATGAGCGCCATCTGGTGCAGGCGCGGAACAACGATGCCACACCCTCGAGATGCTAGTGTCACAGAGGACCTTGTTTCGTTCGACCACCTTTCGGGCAATTGATAAGGACTGAGCCAACTGTACTTCATTTCCTTCTCAATCTTTGTAGTTGTAAAGTTAATTTTAGTGATATTAAACAATGTGCGAACATCTCCTTCATTGTATATACATGGTACAAGATGAATGTGTGTTTTCAGCATTGTACCGAGTCATCTCATTTTTTGGTAAAGTTTACAAAGAATAATCAATAGTTTTTGCAGAATTACAGATATCACTTTTTCCCAACTAACATCACAGATTGACTATATTAAGGGTAATTAAAATTTTTGGTCCAACAGTTATGTGTTAAATTAAACTCTTGATATATTTATTATGAAACATTATTTCAAATAATGTGATTAAGCTTTAATATTTTCGACTAACTGACTTTTAATCTAACAAAAGAAGAATATCATGTATTGGAATATTTTAACAGAACTGTGATTTGGGAGTAATGCGAGTTTCAACTATTAGATCATTATTTCTATTAATGCAGCTAGTTTGATGACTTGCAAAAGAACCCTACATAACGAGCTGCCCAGCGCGTTCCCTAGCGTATACCCAATGCAATGCACACTTTCAGTTTAAAAAGCTATGAAGGCATGTTCCGACCTGTCACTTCTAACCATTTCCTTGTTAGTTATTTAATATAATATAGAGTGCATTGTTAATTACGTTATTAATAATTAAAGTAAGCCTGATAAGTTTGTTAAGAA
Source organism: Laupala kohalensis (assembly GCA_002313205.1). Classification (NCBI taxonomy): domain Eukaryota; kingdom Metazoa; phylum Arthropoda; class Insecta; order Orthoptera; family Trigonidiidae; genus Laupala; species Laupala kohalensis. The sequence goes on from NNCF01127911.1 coordinate 180,381, forward strand.
GGTTTTTTGTTTTGGTTTAATATTAATTGTACTAACTGTGGATGTAGACTGCCAACTGATGTATGTCATTTTTTATCAATGACTGATTATATCATTTAATTTAGATAAGATGGTATCATGTAAATGGTTTTGATTAAAAATAAATGAATAAAATAAACTATCGTTCTCCATTAGTCGATGCTTTTGCAGACAAGACTATAGAACAAGACTGTTACACATCATTAAGAACTCTTAATGTACGTCGTCTCAAGGGGATACAACTGTTCACCTGTACGTCGTTCGGTTTACTTGGCTTGAATTTCCAAGTGCACATCTATGCTGACGCGTTTTATCTCCGGTATTCTCGTCCAAGAAAGTTTCAAATAAAGAAAAGACAATGAGAACATGATAGCACAGTTTCTGGTGTTGATCGAACAGAAAAATACGTAACACTTACGGAGAACTGTGGGAGTTCAGATTTCTGCGGCATAGTGGAGGAATTCAAATCAGGCGGAAACGACACATTTTATCTCTCGTGATCCTAGTAAAGACCAGAGAAAACGTTGAAGAAAGATGAAGTGTTGTGCGAAACCGTGAAATTGGGGAGTTCCGAATTGTAATTGTAACGATGACCAAGGAACGACAGCGGTGGACCTTGATTCAGAGTTGTGGAAACTGCGTCGAAGGTTGTTGTTGCTCGAGGATAGGGATTAGTGGGAACGCACATGGGAGCTTTGACGTCGCGTACACGCACTGAGGAGACGCCCTACACAGCGACAGGCGGAACACGATACACAGGAATCAAGTCCTGAGGATACTCAGAGTTTGAGGGCAACATACCATTCGAGAGCTTGTGCTCCGGAATGTAAAGGAACTATTGAGGTTAAGGGATTCAAGAGCAGAGCAAGAGAACACGTTTCATGACGATTCAATCACAATCGAGACATATAGTAGGTTATCTCATAGACAGTTGGAATCTACTTTACAGGATATTTGAATCTGTAAATCAATAAAATAAATTACTGTAAAAAAACAACAAAAGTTACAAACTGCGTATGGCCACGTGGAGGACAATAAACTAATTTACTCTGCGGAAGCAAACAAGGGACCATCCCAGCAATTCCGATCAAGGGCCCTAAGGCAGAGGCTAAGGATTTAACATTTCAACACACTCCCAACGACAACAACAAAAAGAGCTCAGTACATGTCATAATATTAACATAATACCAACAAATTTGTATTTAATAAAGCAAAAAAGTTATTTCACAAGTACGTATTATTATAAAACTATAGATTATTCAAAATTCTGTGTGTTTACAAATAGGAACTATTAAAATTACTCTACGTTCAGAATAATTGTTACAATAGACCGCTGCCCTTCTTCTCCAACAGCCTAGAGAATCTGCATAAAAACCGCCTCTGAAGGAAAACCCGGGGTAGGATGGGAAAAGAGATAAATGGTTCACTGACCTCTCTGAGAGGATCATCGCAGGGAATGTTTGTTGCGTATTATCAAAGAACTGAATTAAATAATTGTTTGCTTTTGACCTAATTCTTAGGAACAAAATTCTCTAACATCTTTGATGAAAAATACGAATTAGTGAATCACGTACAAGAAATGAGAATAGTTTTTTATTGTGTTCTCTGGCTATATTGAAAAAAAAATTAATTTAAAGCAAAAATATTTTGACACGACATTATTTTTAAGGGACTTTTCATCAAGATAATATTTGACTTTTATTTTTATAAATAAAGTACAGCATTTTTATGTCTTGAACTTAATGAAGTGTTAACGCAGATTTCTAAACATACGCTAAGAGAACATGAGTAGTTAGTTTACATAAACAAATGGTTTTAATATTACGACCCGCGCTTCTCGTCTCGCATATCCCCTTCCAGTTCGATGAACTTGAGAACCATAACCTTATTTCATCTCCAATGAAGCTCAAGTATTGTTCTCTGAACAGCATTTCTCTTTGTCCCGTCCCCTTTAAAGGCGCGTTAGCCTCCCCCTCAGCGAACCCTGTCTTCGCAATGTTCGCCTGCTTCCTGCGTGTACTCCAAACACCCTGTTCTACACCCCCCGCTCTTTCAGCCCGCGCTCATATGATGCCGCTTTCTGAGCTGCGGTGGCGCGTACGTGCTTCCGGCGACCACCTCGTGAGGGCGGACGCCGATGGCAGTCAAACGAATACGACAGCTCAGCCGTGACTGTGTTGGCAGCGGTCGACGCCAGGATAACGAGGGTAATACCTATAGCAGAGAGCGAGCAATAATCGCATGCATATTTCTGGATTTTTATCTCGAGACCTACTCTAACGTAGGGACATTTCAGGATGAATAGGGTTTCATTACGAAGTGGAACAGCGTTTTTCCTTTGTACTTTGCGTAATATTAGAAAATACATATATTCCAGATAAAAGTGCTGAAATAGCATATCGGACAGACCAAGCAACTTCAAATTTAACGATTTAATTCCCACAATTTTTTTTAAAATCCATGTTTATCCCCATGATAAGCACACCGATGGGCTCTAATGACCTCGATGTTGACGAGCCCTAAAGCCGCACAAAAAAAAGCACTCCGGACAAAATATTAGTCACCCCCTAACAAGAGCAAAGGAAGTTCAAACCAGAGAGAGAAACTGATAAAAAAAATCATTTCTTTTACTTTTTGTACGCGTGTTTGTCATCTTAGAGATAAAATAATATCGTTAAAAATATTTTTCTCAATTTTTTTTTCAATAATAGTAAGTAAACTTTTCTCGCACTTAAGTGAATGTTAAACATTTTAGTGTAATTTAACTTTGTATTTGAAATCGAATGGTTCAAATGTAACGGTAAATTTCAAATCTATGGGTAAAAAACGTTCTTAAAAATTGAATTTCTGATCATATGTTAAAAATAACACAAATTCAAATAATACTTCCCTGGTTGCAAAAGCAAACTTTTTAAGTTATGTTGACATTCCAGTTTTTGCGCTAAAAACAAAAAATCACAATAAGAAAGGTAGGTAAATTTTTGTTACATAGTGTTGTCTAGGCGACAGGTGGTATTACACGATAATAGCAAAATATTATTCTCCTGGGAGCGACTAATATTTCGTCCGGTGCACTTCTTGTTTTATTTTATTCCAAAATAAAAACGCTGCATCAACTTCGTCTCAACTATAATGTGAATCGGGAAGCAAGCTTTGGTCAACTGCGCGAGTTAAGACTGACAACATTGATATTGAAGGATTATAGAGTAACTCTTTTAAACTTTTAAATTAAAAAATGTTGAATTTACATCCTCTAGAAGTACGAAGAAGTCAAATGCCTTTAACTCTGGAGAAAGCAAGCAAACGACCGTCACTTGGAAACTCGCACTTCTGGGAATAAAAACGAAAAAAATCAAATAAAGGAAACATATGCTAAAATATTAATAATTATTTCTCTAATGAAATCTCTCGAGAAAGACTATTTTCGATGTGTAGAACCTGTTGAAGTCGCCAAAATACTTAAATCATTAAAGTCAAATTTCAATGGCTCAGATATGATAAATGCTAAACAGCTCAAACTTATTTTGGAAATCGCCCTACTAACTATTACTCACATTCTTAATTTTCCCCATATAACCAGTGCTTATCCTGAATCTTGGAAAACAGCCCTGATTCGTCCAATTCCGAAATGTACAGACCAGTCTAATCCTAGCGACTATCGTCCTATCAACATCTTACTGACTTTCTCAAATGTTCTCGAGAAAATTGTTCACCGACAAATTATCGATTACTTAACAATAAATAATGAAATAGACCCGTACCAGGTTTTCAGCGATGCAGAAATACTGAAGCAGTTCTTCTTAAAGTTGTAGAAGATATTAAACAATCATTCGACTCTGCAGAAATCACAATAGTAACATTATTAGATTTCAGTAAAGCGTTTGGCTCTGTGGATCATGATATTTTAATATCAAAATGTAAGAATTTAGGATTTTCTGAATCAAATTTGAAATGGATTAGAAATTAGACGACAGAAGTTCACGTAAATATGCAAACTTCGGAATTTCAGTATGTTACCCGCGGCGTCCCTCAAGGAGCATGTCTCGGACCTCATTATCTATATTAATAGTTTACCAAATTCACTCAAACATTGCTCATATCATACTTACGCAGATGACTTCCAAATGTATATCAGAGGGAGAACATCCGAAATAGACAGCCTTATTAGAAACATGAATAGTGACTTATTTGCAGTTGCCGAGTGGTCGAAATATAATGGACTCCATCTGAACGCAAACGAACCACAAGCAATCATAATCAGTTCCATTAGACATTAAAAATTACTTAGTAACATACCAATAGCATCTTTAACGCTCAACAACGCGTGCATTCCTTGGCGAACAGAAGTCACAAACCTCGGCGTAAAAATGACCTCCACCTTAAGTTGGGACACTCATAAGAACTCCATTAAAAATAAAACATTTTCTAAATTCCATAAGCAAGTATTTACCTACAAACACTAAATCTCTTCTGGTAAAATCACTGATCTATCCTCATTTTGATTATTGTGATGTAGTTTACAGTGACGTAAACTGCAAACAAGCGGCTACAAAATACTTGTGTTCGGTATATTTATGATTTCAGAAAGTTTGATCATACATCACCATGGAAATGACCTACTACGACTTCACAACCGACGCAAGAAACATCGCCCGAATATATTATTCAAAATAATTCATTTTGAAACTTCACAATACTTGACGAATAAATTAAATTTTCGCACAACATCCAGACTGAAAGGAGCTCATCTATTACAGATGCCATGACACAAAACCAACTATACTCACAATTCATTTACACTGACTGTGATTAGGGAATGGAACAAACTTCCAGATGATATTAGGGGCTGCTCTTCTCTCAAACAGTTTAAAGCGAGAATACATTCATATCTCTTGAAATGCCAGTAAATTATTGTAAGTATTGAGAACAGATGCGCTCTTCTTGTCTAAAAATGTAAAATCAGCCAAGTTTTGGTAAACTGTTAGTATTAGCGTTAGGGAAATAAGTTTCGGCGTATTTGAGAATTATTGTAAATATCAAGACATTTGTAGGTTAAAATATATTTAGTAAGTTTATATAATAAAATATGATGGTAATTTATACATGAAATAGGTCAAACAACATTTTTTCCATTACATATTGACACATATTTCAAATTATATTTAGAATGTAAGAGACAATACGTAAATTTTAAGTAAATTCTGTTTTTCACATTGTTTAAATAACTTCGGTTCTCTAACTTCGATTGTTATTTCGACTTTCATGTAATTCTAATTATTTGTGGTTATATTTATTAATATAATTCGAATTATTACGGTAATTTTAACTAATTTGTAGTTTATTAATTATTTAAAATTTTAATTATTATTTTAATTTCAATTATTTTGTAAATTCAATTATTATTGTAATTCAAATTAATTTTGTACATTATTAATTATTTTAAAATTTAACTATTATTGTAATTTTAATTATTACTGCAATTTGTTTTCTTTCTTTTGTATGTGCTTTCTTCTGTTCATGGTTTGGCGGAAGAGCAGACCTCATGGTCTGAGCCAAACCTAATAAATAAATATTCTACTCTATTCTAATATTCTACTAAGTTTGTTTTGTCAGCGTGAATTTGATATTTGTGTCCCAAGGCAAAATAATATTTGTCCCCAAAATCATGTGACGGGTTAAATTTCGTTTATGAATTTAGGTATCTGGAGAAAAATTTCTCATTGTATTCTGTATTAATTTTATTGGTAGAGAATAAAAGCTGCTGAGGTAGAACTCATCTCGAGTGCTGTTGAACATATTGTACGTGTGTGTTAAAGTTGAAAGTTAAAGTTGTTAAAGTTGTAGGCATTCAATTCTTTCGTCGTCTAAAAATATATTTCTGAAAACTTATATTGCAAATTGTATCACCACCTTCAACGAATATCGTTGTTTAGAGGTTGCGAAATATATCAACTACTGTATTATTTAAATAAACCACTTTTTAAATTTACCACTTATTTAAATAAACGTCCCAAAAAATTATTTTTATCTGTAGGTTAAGTTGGCATTGATAAATCTAGAGAGACGATGTACCACGATCTTTGACGTGAGACTCGCAATGAAGAGAACCAACATTCCATAGACGTTTTATGTAGCGATGGTAATTTCGTGTAAATGCGAATAGGTGCGATGACATTTCAGGAAGCAGAAACTCACGAGTCGTTCCGTGGAGTATCACAAGAAAAGAAATTTCGTAGCGTATCGAATCAATGCGACCGATAGAAGAACCGATTCGCTTTCGATCGCGAAAGGTCAAGATTTATGTTATATTTCAACTATTATATTCTTCAAATAAAAAACTCTCTATTAAATGAAAACAAGGTTATTTCAAAAAACAAGGTTCCCAGGAAAGAAAAAGACTTGTTTGGAGTCCACATCAATGTTCCCAGATGAACAATTTCATACTCAGATGCTGAGCGAATATTACTTTTTATAAAAAGTACAATAAAATAAGTGGACGAGCAGAAAAGTATAGAGACCAAAGAAGTATTCATTTGGAGTTCTACGTAGAAGTTCGATTCTTATCGTATATTATGCATTTACCATCCAATATTTTACAATAAAATACAATATTAATTTTGAGTTAAAAGTAGTAGCTATTTTTAAGATTATTAAATTATTAAGAAAAATTATACTGATCCATGTTATATTGTAGTTTTTAGTTCCATAATTAATTCCATACGTAACACAGTGCGACTTTATTTATTTCTCTTTTTTTGTCGAAAGAACTGCATTCGACTCTGATATCGTTTTGATAAAATACTTTGTTGTTTTTTTTTGCTTCAGTCAGACCGCGCATACAGACAATTGCGGCTAATGTGTATTCCAATTTATATCTTCTGTGTTTATTGTGCAGAGTTACGAAAAGGAATAAATTCATATATCATTATGACAACAATAAAGATAAACAACATAGAGAATCTTAGATAGGCAGAGCGTAGTATTAAAGAAGTTTACAATCCGGGTAATATCATAATGATATAGTATTGGGTTTCAAAAGAAATGAATAAAACTTTTTTTATTATTATAATTATTATTATATTATTCACTAAATATTACCTCGAATATAACTAGTTCGTAAATTTTCACGGTGGAATTAAGTCCGTTTACTTCACTAACCAAATTAATTCTCACGAAAATCAAGAAGAGTTCTCCTACCAAACGCATAGCAACGACATTTTATCTGAATTCCTACTTATCTACACCATCACATCTCTACTTGCAGATAACAACGGCCCAGACTCTCCTAATACTACAGCTCTGAAGAGATAAGTATGTGCTAGCGCCATATTCGATCTTAGCGAAGGGCCTGGTGTGGCCTGGTGCATGGCGACTGCATATAAACACACGGTAAATAGGAGCGGAATATTTTCAAAAAAATTAATTGATTTAATCAAAATTAAGTGGTTTTTCCCTGTTGGTGGTGTCGTTACATATTTAGTAATCACATTGTACTAATATTCAACGTTCATTAAAGTAATAATATTTTAAATAACTAGTTCTAAAGTGCTCTAAATGAGTACAACATGTTATATTTTCCCTTCTATATCATATAATATTTATAACAATATTTAGTGATTGTACAGACAAGTTTGGTCTTACCTGCATAAGAACATGTGATTGGAAAAAAAGGAAAGTGATGATGGGTGAGGGAGTGAGATGAAGTCAATAGTTAACAATAATAAAATGATTTAATGACATGTTAAGATATGATGAGAAATAATAATACAATACTGATTTCCTAGAGCTGACATGGTGATATTGAGAGAAAATCCTGGAAACCAGTTGGTACAATCTGTGGTAGAGTTGATCCGGACGGTTGATGTGTTGACCAGAAAATAGATGAGTAGTGAATTTCTGGTTGCACGTATCTTCCGATGTGCAATTATAAGCTCGATCTTGCGAGAAAATGTCGGCTTGGCGACGTGAAGTAGTAGCGATGCGATGTGTTCGAACGTAATAATAAGAGAAAATATATGTCGGCTTGGCGTCGACAGTAAAGAGTTCGAGTTGATAAGAGGCTAAATCAGAAGTTTATCCTCTCATTGGTAGTAGTAGTAATCATAGTAGTTGTGAACTAGAACTGTATCTCCTTTAGAAGTAGAGCGAGGCGAAGTGAAGAGGACATGTGCTTTATATAGGTTCAAACTATTGCGCTGTTGACAATTTGATTCGATGAATCGATGTGACGTTCTGCGAAGTCGATTAGGAGTGACGACTCAACCTTAAAAGATTCGACTCACTTGTTTAATGAGAACTTATCAAAAATGTCTGAACAGTGATTATGGAATGATTGTTTAATTGAAGCAAACAAATGAATAATAAACGTACTTCTCTTTTGTTGACTATTTTTTGTTGTTGTTGTTTTCACTTGCCATGATCTTGACTTTTGATGTGTGCTCATACAATGAACAAATAATAAGTTATATTTATAATTTATTACATATAACATATTTATAGAAAATTGTGAGTAAAATTTAAGATTTTTATAATAAAAATTCGTTGTTTTCAATCATGTAACATAACCTTTACAGTACACTTAAGAAATTCTGAAATTGATATTACGTAAATAGCGACTTTATGTACAAAGCTCAAAATTATAAACAACAACTGGGCGTGAATAGGTGCGTCGCGTGTACACTACGTGAAGAGTAGAGATCAGTGAGGGCTCTTGCGTGGGTGGCATCCTCCCCTCTATAGATCCTTCGTGAAGCTGTCACGAGAGTAAAAGTGTCGATCGATTCCTCTCGTGGACATTTTGAACATCTGTTGAAACTATGCAGATGTTTAGCTAACTTCACCCTTTTACTGTTTTTCCACCTCTTCCTCCTGGAATAACGAGAAAATTTCAAAACAATTTTATTCTTTCTTATTATTCATATCTGTTAAGTTTTGTCAGTGCCCTTCACTGGTATGGTTGTCTACATTGATTCTGTAGCCGGGATTTTTCTCCGGTTGTCCTTCGCATAGAGGTGGATTTTATATAAATGCTCTTTAGACTCTTGCGGTGGGGGCGGCGATCTGTGGTAATAATTTATCCCGAATTTAATGTTATTTTATTAGTTTTGATTTATAAATTATATTTTCTGAATAATCATTAGTTCGATAATAATACGTTCTTGTAAATATCTTTATTTATGTTTGATTAATTATAAATTTATTAATATTCTGTTGATATCATTCCACGTAGCAAACTATTTTTATGACTCTGACCCTCCTATGACGAATGCCTAAGTAACATGAAGGGTTAGACCATCGGTTTGTAAAGAGGACGGTTGATATTTTTCCCTATCAAAAGTCGTGGATGAAAGCGCAACAAAGGTCTCTCAACGAGAGAATCCTACGTCGTGAGGACGAGTGTCTCATTATGAGTTCAGCGAGGAATAGACCCGGTTTCTGACGGAGTCCAAGTGCTGAGTGGAAAACGGCACAAACTCCGCGTCCGCTGGTCGCTGCTGGTCACATCGTCACGTAACCACAGCCGCAGAGCGCAGAGCAGGTTCTCATCGCTCGCCACGGGAACCGCGTTTTGTGGTGGCAGCGATGGGAAAGGATTCTCGCATTAAGAGAAAGAGAGTCAGACAAAGAGTGAGGTTAGGGGTCGGCGGGTTCAAACTATTACGTAAACTTTTTAATAATAAATAAAAAAAACCCTCAGTGAATAACTCCTTCCAATCACAATGCGTCTCAATTATAGACAATCATTGAAATATCCAGAATTACTGGTATACAATTCTTCTTTAATTACGTTTGATTATCACATTCTTTGCCAACGTTACGAGGTAATGTTGACCTCTTTTTCAGGGCTAATAAAACATATAACAGAAACTAACTAACATCACATTAATATTCATATTTATCACTCTGAAACGTTGGCGAAGAATGTAGTAGTGAAATGTAATTAAAGAAGAGTTGTATACCAGTAATTCTGCATTTATAATGATTGTCCATAAATGAGACACATAGTGATTGAAAGGAGTTATTTAATAAGAAATTAAAAGACAATCAGAAATTCTTGAATGTAAAAATAAAAATTCTTTTTTAAAAGCAGACTTTTAATGTAAATAAATAACATTAATTTAACTGCCTTCCGATAGCATAAACGTCATTTTGAGAAGCGATTGTAATGATAAGGTAAGAATTTCCTTCGCCGTTTGTAATGATAAGATAGGAAGTTAGAACGAAAAGGCGTGTGTTATGGAATTCATTATACATTCATCTGCATTTCAAAGGACGCTTCCCGGAAACAGTACCCAGCGTGTTATCTCAGAAAAAAAAACTAATTAAAAAAATTTAAAAAGATTGTTTCATTTTGACGTATCATTTTGCCATCTGGTTTATATATATATATATATATATATGTATATATGTTTGCAAAATTTCGGTTGGGGGGAACAGGTTTAAAATTTAATTGAAAGATTTGGCGCAAACATACTAAGAAGTAACTGACAGGGGAAGTCAAACAAAAGCTTGTAAAAATCAAAATTCGGTAATTTATTGGAAACTGTTCCTAGAAGGACCAATAACTAGGCTCAACTGTTATATTTCACGTCCTAATTGAGTCAATATATATGAAATCAACCAAAGAAATTGGACACTGCAAAAATTTATTTATTTTTCATTTTTCTTCCCTTAGTTCTGCTGTATTTCTAGAATTGACAACATGTACTCGTTTATTTTTCAGATGTTCAATATTTTAGGGTTATACATTTTTAACGAATGCGTCAAAATATTCAAAACATCGCTGTTACCTCTTTGTGTGTGATGTCTTCTTAGATTTTACTTTAAATAAAAACCAATAGTACTAGAAATTGCATACAGTAGATTAATTACGCTAGTTTACGCTAGTTTTCATATCATGTCAATCTACGTATCGATATGTTTGTAATTTGACGCAAAAAATATACATGTACAAGTTATTATCGAACTATAGATTATTCTGAGTATAGTGTTTAAAAATCATAACAGTTGAAAAAAAACACTAAATTCACGATTTATTGTTACAATAAACACGCCCCTAGACAAAGCCTAGAGGACCTGTATAAGAAATCCAACTCTACCCGAAGGAAAAACGGAGAAAAACCCGGGCCAGGATGATCCCGAATTCATGGTGCAAACTTTAAGGGTTGGTACACGACACTGAAACGACCATTTATTAAATAGGGATGTATCGGTAGAAGTGGCGCGAAGAGATGAGAGGAAAGAAAGCGTTTATTGACAGCGTGGCAGACAAGTACGATGTATGAGAATAACTGTTCAAAATTGCCAAGTCCAGCAACAGTGATACACGCTTGACATCGTCGCTGGAGCGATTGGTGTCCACATTCGAAGGTGCCAGGTATTGTACTCACACGTGTACACTACAGAGATCCTATATTTACCGCGTTTACGTCTCACCACGTCACTAGCACCCAAACATTCCTATGCAATAAATGATTGTAACAGTGTCTCGTACAACCCTTAAAGTTTGTACCGAGACCGTTCTGTATAACACTTAGTGTTATTCAACTTAAAATCCGCCGTATTTAGTGAGTCACCAATCAAAAGTGGAAGCTAGGTTTTCAAGTTTCTGACTCGAAATCTGGGTCTCTAAATGAGGACCGATATGAGCTCTGCCAATTCTCTATCGTCGCATGGAAATGGAGAATATCGGGATTCAGAATACATCCTGTTCATTTGTCTGATTAAGTGAACAGCGAAATTGTGACATTCCGTGAATGTAGATCAATGCTTCCTCCACCTGACATCTACAATTACTTTGTGTGTTCGATATTCCTCATTGTATTATTCGAAATGAAACTCAGATTCCTGTTTCACTCTGTTGTTCTACGAGCAAGAATACGAAATACCTGAAATCAATTTTACGTAGCATCTCCAGAAACACTTTTTGTGATCTTAACATTTGTTTCCATTTTGTTTAGATTTCCTTCACATTAATTGCATCTAAACAGAAGAGAAAAATCTTGGGGGGGGGGGGGGGNTTTCTTTGACCGATTAAAATCAAGTTCAAAGGGTTTATCATTCTACTTGAACCTGTATTTTACTTTGCCTTTTATAGATGCAACGTTCCAGAAAGAGATCTCCCAGAAAAATTCGTGAATCCTCAAGTGAAGATCACGAGTTTAAAGCAAAGGGGTAAAAAGGGTTTGAATTATTTATTTATTTATTTGTTTATTTTGTGTTGGATCATGTGATTTATCTGTTTCAGTAGAATGAATTTGGAGGGAGAATTGAAAACGTTAATTACATTCTAATGAATTAAGTTGAATTCTTCATCCTATCTGATTTTAAAATAAATGGAATCAGTTTGGGGAACTTAAAACAATGAAAAATGGAAATTGTTTGTTTTATTTTCCAATAATTTACTCCATTGAATTTCCAAATGAGTTGCTTTGTTGTCGCGTCAATTGTTAATTACTCTTTTATCTTAATTCATCAATAAAAGCAAATAACGCTATAAAAACTTTTGTAATTAAAGCTAGTAAAGCAATGTAAATATACATATAATTTATTGAATGGGCACACATATTTTCCGTTGCATATGAAACCTCAGGTATTTAAGAGATTTTTCATCCTATGATATGTTTCCGTATCTTTATAAATTCGGTCCTTGTTCATCGCAACAGCATGCAATATGATTCGGCAAATATGTTTTCACGCATAAAATGTACATTTGTATTTCAGCGGATTTGCGTTAATTCAACGGGATTCCCGTAGAAATAACACGTCATTTTGTATACATGTTATTAGAGTTTGGTTAAATGACATTATCGCATTATTAAGGGGATCATAATACAGTTTGATAGGCATTTGAAGTACACCGATGATTCATCTGTACTATTTTGCTATCACACGAAAGCTGGTGTAGGAAACCTCAATCATCAAACTGTGCAACATCTGAAATACTAATAACTTTCCAATATATTTCTGACAGAATGTGGTCGCGAACTATTACTATTTCATTTTGCAATATCCTCATTAAATTGTTTATAGTTTATATGTATGTACCTATCTATCTTATACATACAAATTAATGTTTGTTTGTTCGTATTTTCTTGAAGCGGTCCTCTTCCATTCATTCGATTCACGTGATTGCTTTTTAGTTCGTATGTTCTCTCGCTAGGTTTCCGTATATTTTTTTACTTCAGGTATCTCTAGAAATAGGCAATAACGAAAATACAAAAAGTCGAGGAAAAAATCAATCTTTGGAGACGTAAACTATGAATGGCAATATAGTTCGCCTCAAAGAATTTTACAAAAAAGTCCGCGACAGCATATGTCTACCTACAAAGGTTCACCTAAATTATAAAAAAGTGTTATTGAAAATAGACGCGTAAAAACACTTCTACTAAAGAGAGAAATCCTAATCCAATTGAATGCAGTCTTTGTTTTGTGCATTCAATAAAGATGAAAGCTACCTTCAAATCTTAAAATTTGGACAAGAAGTTTAAATTTCACAAGAGTTTTACTTTTACAAGCAGCTGCTGCAGTCGCCGCTGTCTCCGACGTGTGTTGACCGGACCAACATTCGACATGAGGCGCGCTTCCCGTCATGAGGTGCTTCACACGAAGCAAACATTTCGGACTAACTATTTTTTTCTGCATTCTTGCCAAAACATCGTAAATAAAGTCCCGTGTTCACATAAAAACTCTTGCGTAATTTTTGGTTGAACCCCTTATTCCGTTGAACGGAGTACCATAGGTATGTATTGATATGTCAGTCTTCCCTTTGTAATACTAAGCTTCCAACGTCTTTGTCATGCCTGTATTAAAATTTCAGTTATGTCTTATCTTATTATATGCCTTCTCATTAATTTTGAATTGTCCTGTTTGCTTGATAGACTTTTCAATTTTTGTACATAAAGATCTATCGGTTAAATTTATTTACTGCAAATGGGCAGATCTTACCTGGTAGCAGTATATAAGAAAATACAATACGAAAAATACAAAAATATATATCACAGAGCACTGAAATAAAAAATTGTTAAATAAATCATTAAATTATATGATTCAACTAATATTAAAGTATTAAATATAAAAACATTTTACCCTGAAACATCTAAATAATTGATCAAAATACTCATTGCACATATAATTTCACTGATGACCCAAACACTCGATTTACCCCTTTCGTTGCACTTCACTTCACATTTCCCTTCCCACCTTTTCTAAATCACTTATTTCCCTCGTATCACTTCACTTCACTACCCACTATCACTCCCCTAGTTTCCCATCTACACTAACGTACCCATTCTTCCCGAACTTGCGTATTCTTTATAATTTCTTAAGCGTTTTTCAAAGTAAGAAAGGTTGCTGAGCCCGATAGCGCTCTCACATCAGCAGGAAAATTGTTCCAGACTCTGATTGGTCTATTGTGAAACGAATATATTCCTGCGTCTGTTTTTTTAATTCCTTTCGCAAATTTTGAAAAAGTGATCTTGTCTTTAACCCAATCTAGTCGGTTTTTCTAAACGCTCTTTGACATCCCGTCACGCCGGTTCCTTTTTAAGTGTACTGAACGTACATCACAGTCGCGCTCTTGTTCTACGAATTTGGAGGGGTTCTATTTTTATATAATTATTCGCATTATTACCCATGTTTATGAATTTAATCGCTTTTTTCTGAATTTTTTTCCCTAATTCTTCTATTTGATATTTTCTATAAGGATCGCATCCTGCCCAGTTATAACCCAGTTAACACGTTAATTACCTCCGTGAACACTTCTTTACGACATCCCGTGACAGGTAATAAACATTCACGCTCCAAAGCCCTCATTCGTTTTTCATGTCGTATGTTTACTACTCTTTCTGCCCATATGACATGACTTACGTGATTGCTCCTGTGTACAAACTTTCCTCGCTATTACCAAGAAATGTATGCCCACTCGTAGCATACTGTGTAATATTATTCTCACGCGCATACATTTATTTATTTATTTATTTATTTATGAACATGAGTTTGTTTTGTGTCCTGTTTCCATCAAAAGACATTACACGACTGCATCTATATTACAAAAATGGAAAAGAACCAGTAATCTGTTTCACTTCCGGTCTTGTAAATTTCTCTTCTTTGTATTTCTGCTTCATATTTTCTTTTTTCCCTTTGAATATTACTCGCCCCTGCGTATTCATCGTGTTATAACTGATGAAGGTATACTTGAAGGAATTTCGTCCCAACTCGGCTTTTGTCGGTTCGGTTCGGCCTCGCTCGGAAGATCCACCCGGTCCCAAGCGGAAAGATGAGCCCAAATACTGGGCGCAGTAGCAACAACCTAATTGCATTTCCATAACCTAGTTATTAACATGCAAATTTGGAGAAACGCTTTTTGACTTTTAAATGCAACCTGCCGCCAGCGGTTGCTCGGGGCAACGGCGTGCGGACGTGCGTGCCAGAATACTCGCACGCAGCTAACGCATCAGCAACAACGCGGAATTATACTCGGCGAAGAGCTGCTCTTCGTAACGCGCTCAGAAAAAAAGAAGGACAAGTACATCGTCGCGTGCTCTTGACTGGGCGGATATGGAAAACAAATTACAAAGGCTCTCATGAGATGCCAGATATATCAGAAATGTTCTCTAGTTAAACGAGCGTTTCCATGTACTTGCGAAATGTTTCCGTGTTAGTAACAGTTTAATTCTATTAGTACCCTCCTCGCCGAATAGCGCGAGATATTCTCGTTGAATGAGATGAAGCTTGTTTCATCAAAATATCCACATAGGGAGCTCATTCAGTTCAATTCAGTTGCCAAAAATGTTCAGCTCATACTTTCCATGCTCATACATACCAGAGAGACAACTTTGCTCACGTTTTGCTTCGTTTAAAAATTTTATATTTTAATTCTCTTAATCGCGAGCAATGATTGTACGTCTACATCTGCTTTCGTCTCTAAACGAAACACGGTTTCTTCCCTTCTGTCTGAGATCCATCCGCTGGGCGCTCAGCTACAGGTCATGACATTTCACTGTTCCGTGGAATGTTTCACGCTGAAGCAATGCCCAACACTATTATATGATAAATTACACATTAGCATGGAAGTCGCAGCGTAATATCTGGATAGTCATCGGAATCGGAATTATAAGAAATAATAATTCATCAGTAAAATAATTTGTAAATCATTAAAATGAGAATTATTTTATTAAACTCTTACTTTAAAATATTCTTATTGACTAAATGCGAGCGATACTCTGTCCCTTAGTATTAATTAATACTAAAAGTCCCCAAATTATGAAATTAGTTACGAAAAATGTCGGTAAATTAATTTATTAATAATTTACTGAAGTTATTTTTATAATGAGTAAATCCCAGGTTTTAGCTTGGTGCCCTGGTATTAATATCGATACAATACCAATATTTTAAAAAAACCTTTTATGAAGAAGCTCTTGAATAGCGTGATAACTTTTCTCAGCGAATCCCTGGGTTTGGTTTCCGGTGGGGCGAGAAAACATTTGTAGTTTTCTACCTCAATGTCTCAGTCTCTGTTAGAGAAAAAATCAAGATGGATTTTATTATATATATATATAATATCATATATAGTGGGGAGAGCAGCTGATTTCCCGGCGGTGCCCAAGATTTTTCTTGAAATAATCTTCTTTTACTCAGGAAAAAATAAAATCCATCAACATTGTAAGATCAAAATACTTTTAATCGCTGGATTTTGAAAACGTGTACAGCATCCTCATTATTCAAATTCATAATAAAACAAATTTAATACAAAACTTGACTGTATACACAACATCATCTCGAGGGAAAGGAGCCAGTCAAATTTTCGCTTTCAAGGCATCGTGACGCGACGGAACCATTTCGTCATAATTCTTGTAGAATCAAAACGATCCGTCGATATTTTACGAATTAAAGACGATTTTCATCTTAATAATTTATTAAATTTGATGATGGTTGATTTTTTTTCTTCATAAATCTCTCTCTTAAATTAAAGTATTTTAACACTTGTAGTTTTAATAACGTTTTATGAATAATTTAGGTTAATTTTTGTAGACAGACATACGCTGTCGCGGAATTTTTGGTACAAAAATTTGAAGCAAACCATACTGCCAATAATAGTTGTCACCTATCTTTAAAAGTTTAGGCTGCGTAAGCAAATATTATTTTTCCGGTTTAATCGATATTTATCGCCAAAAACCTTTTCTATCTTACTCATCACATTTTTTTAAAAGAAAAGTAAACCTATGTACATCCTGGACATCTGTACTATCTCTTCGACAAGTTTCATCACAATCGGTTTCTGTAGTTTAGTCGAGACCAGGAAGCAAACAGACTCACATTCGCGATACGCGTTTATGTCATAGAATGGAAGTATTGATGTTCCCAGTAAAGCGTACAATAATAGTGTCTAATCACGTAGACCTGGGTCGGTGTATTATCTCCGGTTATCGAGGTTCATGGTTGGTCGATACGAGTTTACAGTCGATGTACAATGATAATAATTATAGGGAAACAGTCGCTTTTACGAGTCCTGTGAGTGAATATAAAAATTATGATACCTTGTACAAAAGTTCTGACGAATTTGATCTCCGCAAATTAAAATTGCGCGAACGGAACGATCACAAATGATTGGTTTTATTTTTCAGATTCATTGATTAGAGTTAAAATGAAATCAAAAGTATAAAACAGATAAAACTCTTCACCTAATCCGATCTTTCGATTTGTCTCGGAATTATTAAACAGGTGTAGAAATACCTATCTTGTCAACTCATTCTCGCAAAAAATATTCCACGTACATGACCTTTCTATAAAATCACAGATTCCCAAAATATGTGTATTGTTCGCAAAATTGGTCAGGAATCCTTTTGATAAATAAAATGATATAGATATGATAATGATATAAATACAGAGGAGGACAGAGACCGCACTGGAAATACGAAAATACATCAATTTTTAGTCCACAACGAAATTACATACAGATAACAGATTTACGGTATTTATGTAGGAGCCGCAGTCATTTACTCCTACATATACGCTCCATGAATTCATAGAACGCATGTCAAAATCCGGCGTATCGCGTATGTTATGAACAGACGATACAGTCACACTGATACGCTGTTGATTCTTAATATACATGTCAGCACGCTACCTGACTCACCTCGTGACAGTGCGCTACCAGACTCAGCTAGTATCAGTGTGCACTGAACCAGCGTCAGTGTGATATCACGTCTCATAGTGATCAAGACTTCGCTACCGACGCCGAACTCGTGAGTTAATACTCCTAACAAACAACTGTTCTCTTCAAGGAAGATCACGGACTTTACCAATTCGCGTGCCCCTGCTGTCGTTGGGCATTAACCATTTCTACTGACCTTTGTCATACTACGGAAATAAACTAGTCCTGTTACCTTCTTGAAACTCACAGCCTTTTAGTAATATTTATAAGACTGATATGTCACAATATGTTTTGAAATAATATTCTGAATATTTATTTTACTTTCTAATTTCAAATAAAATACAGTAATAAGTTCATCTAACGACTTTGAGCATGAGTAGAGCACTGGAAGACGACCATGACCCTTTCACTACATAACACTTCCTCACTCGACGCTCTCAGACGGAGAAGTGCGATGATGTGTTTCGCATTTGCACAACGACGGTGCAAACGAAAAGATCCTTCCTCTTCATTCATTGAACGTTTTATTTTCGAATGTGGCGAGTTTCAGGTGGCGAGTTCTGTTCCTCCATTGAACAGAGAGTTGGATGAAGGAATCGGGAAAGAGAGGTGTCTGCTACCGAACCCACTGAAAAAGACGAAATAAATTTCCGCTGCAGTAGCTCTCCTACACTCGAAGTCTTGTTTCTTTGCTTCGAGAAAATTCCACACGACAAAAGTAAATTACTTTTGTTGTCACACGCAGTTTGTAACAGATCTCTTCACAATAAATTATTTCGCTTGATGTTGGTACAGCGCAGCCAACGCTTTTGCTTCGCCATCGTCCGTGAGAGGAATGATAGTGGTACCTCGCGTTATGTTGGCAAGACATTCGAATTTCTGAAAAATTAAGTCCGTTGCCAACCTCGGACACCAATTCAGTTCACTTGCTCTTGTGGCATTAAATGTGAGAACGAGTATAACCTTCTTTACTTGTTGTGTTATCAAATTGTATTTCTTTAGAGCAAATAGTCGCTTTCTTGACTGCTATGAATATTTATTTGGATATAACTTCAATTCGTAGAAGTTGGCAATTCGTGTTAGGCAGCCATATTGCATACTTTGCGGCAAAGCTGTATGACATGGAGTATAGTTCGGAGTATCTTCGCGCGAATTGTCTGATAATGGTCTTTCCCTCTACTACTCCAAACAAGCAATCTCGGTCATTTCTGGCGGGGTCCTCTCTATTTTGGTCGTCTTCCAGTCGGATCATCCAAGTATTGTCATCCATGTTTATGTGCACACATTATAGATGGTGGTCAGGCGGAAGAGCCGGTCAGATGACTTGGCTTCGCCACGTACTATATCAATTTTATTATTATTAGCTTAAGAAAAATAATATATATTTGAATGTGTATTAAGTGTCGGTTCATTTTGGAGAACGTTGGGAGTTGATTAAAATAAAAAGTGTACTGAATAGCATCTGCATATATTTCTTCCGTGTACCCTTTCCACACGTGCAGAAGATATGTGATAACTTTAGGTCAGGCGAAAACGGCGACGAGTCGGGAACCGAATCCCGGACCCCTGCTTTGATCTCACGGGTGTTAACCACTACACCACCCGTTCGCCTACCACACCTGTACACCATTTCCACCCAGACCTAAACCCCGGATGACCTGACGTACGTAGGTGAAGTGGTTTACTGGTTAACACCCCTGCAATCAAAATAGGTGTTCCGGGTACGATTCCCGACTCGGGGCCATTTTGGCCTCACCGAAAGTTATAAATAGCATCTGTCCCCATCCTATCAGAGAATTCGCTACTTCAAGTCAATGTTCTGTAACGTATTCAAAGCAATTATTTGTTTCACGGACAGATGAGCGGAGTACGGCGGGTTGCGTTCGGTGCTAAAAGTTGCGGGAGAATTGCAAACTACAGTCCCCAAAGTAATAACTAGTCTGGTTTCACACTCATAGCGAGTGTACATATTTAAAGTGGGATCAGCTCTTAATCCAACTAAAAGTCAAATCACTGAGAAGTATAATTGTTTCCTTCATATTTAGCGTAATTGTTTTATAATAGAATAATAGGAATTATAATGGTGACGAAACATGATTTAATTTATATCTTTCGGTTAATAATAGAGTGCAAAGAATATTCAGGAACTGGCATGACTCGTTTGAACCGCATAAGAGCATGTACAAAAACATGGCGACCGAGCACTGCGCTTCCCTCATGAATGCATCTCACCTCGAACAAAGTCATATATCTTCCTCAGATGTCCGGTGACCAATAGAAAAAAGTCAGGTTATAAATACCACTGAAAATTTACTACAAATCAAAGTAAATCATTTCCATCGCTTTCGCGATTTAAAAGTTGGTCTCATTTCGTAAATTAGCGTTTCCTCCACAAGACGCGAGGTGCTACACCGTCAATTTCTAATTGTGTCGTGGACTTGCTCGCAACTCCGTGTTTGGCCGAGCTGAGCTGCGAGGTTGGTCACGGCAGAGGGGTGAGAAGGGGGGTAGAGGTCGGGTGGCTAGCTCCAGAGAAACTCATAGTGCGTAAGAGGGGTTTAATACTCACAAAGACGGTGCAGACCCAGAGAGAAGTGTTGGCGAGGCCATGCTCGTCAGGGTATCGTGGTTCGGCGGATGCCAGTAAGCAGCTCGGTCGGAGCGGAGGCTGGCGGTCCCGGGTTCGGTCCGACTGGCGGGCCAGGTGGCGAGAGAGTAGTGAGTGGGCGAGATCCTCTGATCTTACCCTATATATACGGTTTATAGCCTGACGTCACAACCTCGTAACCTAGTCTCGTCTGCTAGCGCGCCTGACCCCATTCTAACATGCTTAGTTGGACATACTCGAGGTGGCGTCACGACAATTGCAAATTCTCTCATTTAAATGAACGATGACGTCACAGGTACATGTAACTGTATATTCTTTTGTCTATTTAAGATATTTTAGTGATTTAATTCTACGCTTGCTAGTACTGCCTTAACAGTGTCTGGCATCGATGTTAGACTCGTAAATGTGCAAAGAACTCGAAAATATCAATACGGAACCTAATTAATGCGGAGATAAAATTGTGGTAGAGGTCGCGGAAGGAGACCGTAGAAGCCGTATGTATAACTGCGTTCCGCAAAGGAAGGAACTGCTCTGTGGAGACGGTGTGGGAGAAGAGGGTTATCCCTTGCGGCGCACGGAGCATCTGAGAGCGTATTCCGCGTATATTGTTTCCGAATCCACTTCTCGAGGAGCCGCAGGGAATTGAAGCGAATGGAAGCGGAAGTAGCGAGCAGCGATGATGTCAAGGGAGAAGAAGAAAGCGGAGGAAGATACCGAACGACTAACAAAGGAGATGTGAAGAATCCATTTTTACGAAATGATAAATATTGTACCGTGGAATCCCTCTTAAACGGTCTGGTAACTACCGAGACCACCCTCTCCGCTTACTCCGGTTATCCGTCGTTCCCGCGAAAAATCCATTTCCTTCTAAAAGACCCAACAATTTCATCAGGTTATCACGAATAAACAAGCAAATAAGACTTCATTACGACTCATTTGCCTGAAACACTACTTACGAACTTACCAAATAGAGTGAAATGTTTCCGCAACCGTCTTCTTGCTTCTTCGAAATAGGACCACATGTGAAGTGCAGTGTAGTGAATTGAATGTGACTAAGGCTATAGAAAATGCTGAGAGCGAATAGAATTGCAGTGTAGTGTAGTGTAGTGATGTGAAGTGTGCGTGACTGTTCACAGCAATCCTGTTTTGGCGTTATTTTTTATAGTTATTAATTTCTTTTAATTATATTATAGCAATTATTTTTACATTGAGATTATAGGAGGAGTAATGGTATATTGAAGCGTGCTTGTACGTGTGAGTGTGTGTCTGTATCTGTTTGTAAGCGAAAACGTGTTTCTGTTCGTATGTGAATATGCACACATATGGACCTAATTTAATTTTTTAATTTCTTAGGTGTATTATCCTTCTCGCTTATTGTCTACTAATTTTTTAAGCATTTTATTCCGTGTGCGTGTTTTCTCCACAAGACGCAGTTTTTTTTAAATTTCACATTATTTTATTATGTATATTCTTATTATGTCTATTATGTTTCCCATCTGCCACCGATCATTGCTCACTTGCAGATTAATAAAGTATTATTATTGTTATTTTCTTGTACTGTACTTACATACAGACATACACAGACGAAGACGAAAAAATTATTTCATAGAAAAATAGACTCGGAAGCAAGAGGGGAGAGAGAAACCCATTTTGCTCGCACTCCGTTTCACTGTTCAGGAACTTTCGAGCTAAGGCACGTCCTACATGAAATGCTAGAGGCTGTATTTGCTGCAAGAGAGAAAATTTTCAAAAACTGTTCTTCGGGTTAGGCCCGTTTATCCGTGGTCGGTTAACAGGGTTTCTACTCAAACTTTGAGGAACTCTTGAGAAGGTGTTCGACACTCCATCCATTAGCTCTGGAGGAGAACAGAGAAGGAATGCTACGCGCATTTCGTGAATATTGACGAGTGAATCGTAAATAATATTGTTACTAGTATTTATTGTAAAATTCTAAAACTAATAACAAAATAAATATAACCGTAGAAGTACGTTTAATTATAAAACAAAGAATATTGCACAAATAGGTTATCACACATCTTTATCCCACTTTTGTCACCAATAAATATTTGTATTCTAATATTCCTCTCCCTACGAGACTCAATTCCACTTTCTAAGTCAACTCCTTGGAACGTAAATAAGCTACTTGTTCTTTCACAAAATTTAACATTCTTACTTCAGAATCGGAAGATTTCGCGCAAATTCTCAACATCGACACAACTATACTTGCGATTTCAGTTACGTCTCAATTACGTCACATATTTTGAGCTAATGTTCTTGTCTGGAGCAATAATTAATGATCATATAATAAAAAGTTTAATAATGAAAATCAGTCGTGTCTTTGATGGAGGTGAAGTTTCGCATCGACAAATGCGATGCGGTGCGCGGTGGGGGTTGGGGGGNNGGTGGGGTTGGGGTGCGCACTGCCATTTCATTTAAGAAACAAACTGCGATATTTACACATGATGAATTTTGCAATGAGAGGTTTTACCTATTTCCCGGGCACTTTAACCACAAGGGACATCTTTCATAATAAGTAATATATATCATTATAGCAACTGGTCGCATCAATAAGAATCTAAGAACTATAAGGAAAAATCAATCTTCATTCTAATCAACTTATCTCTAAGGTGAAGTCCATTATGGTAGAGACGACTTACGATACTGAGAATCAGTTCCTAGTTTTCTTCATTTAACACTAAAAGCTGGATGATACCACCAGGGGGAAAAAGGAAGATAAAGGATCGCAATATATTAGTATCGTCAAGGGACAGGTAAAAATTTCGACGGACTGGGACTCGAACCCGATACAACCTGCACCGACCGCAGGTGTACTATCCACTGCACCACCCACCTGGACTCTTAAAAACCCGTACACAACTTCCACCTGGCCTGTTCCGGTGAGTCCGGGTCACATCCCCAATCAGAGGATGAGTGAACACAGGCGTCTACCTGACTGGTAGCACTTTAACCCAGTTTCCACGAACATACCTCGGTTGCCATTTTTAACTGCCAACTTCCGAATGCCTACTCGTGGGGGAGCGTTTGCATGGTCAACAGTCAGATGAAAACGGGAGAGTCGAACCCGGGACCACCTGCTTCGGCCACAGGTGTGCTATCCACAGCACTATATTACTTCATTATCAAAATATTTCTCTACACATCACTGACAACTGAGAATGTAGAGAAACCATAGAAATTTCACGGAATATGTAGAAACATTTTTATTAGTCAATCTCCAGCTATGAGATTTGGAGAAAAATTTTAGCTAAAGTTTCTTAGAGGCCATTGTGAGAGAGAAAGGAAACGAAATTACCACCCAGAGCTTCCGTTTAATAGGGCATGTCTAAAACAAAAGCCTGCTCCTGTTTCCCCTCGTGGCCACATGGCGGCAGCACCGGAAGACGCAGAAGAGAATAATTCCCTGTTGCGCATGCAATAAGCAAATCCCTTCCACTCAGAATAGTATCACTTTTCTCAGATATCGTGTATCGTATGCTGGTCCCAGTGAAAGAAACAGGCGACTAAGTAGCCAGTCAAAAAGAGTTTTCACTTGGGTAATTCTCAGAGTAATGCTTATTAGCAGAGAATGTTGTTCGAGTGAGTTCTGTACAACATTCCCTCAAAATCGCGAATGTTCAAGGTAAGAAAAAATGTTAAATTGAATTTTGAAGAAGAACTAGGAGGAACCCGTTCCCCCCACCGGAAAACGTAAATTCCCAAATTTCGAAGCTCTAAACCACTCGCTTCCGTCATTAAAGGGTCGAAACAAATAAAAAGTTTAGAAATGAAGAAAAGAAAAATTCCCATCGAATTTCGAAAAAAAAAAAAAAAAAAAAAANAGATCCAGACGAAGCAACGCGGGGAAACATGTATATACAACCATTGAACCAGAATTTGAAAAAGAAATTAACCTAAAATTTGTAATCAAATAAAAAACGTAATTTCTTTATTTAAAATAGAAGTCTTGTTTGTTTTGTTTTGATTTTTTTCTAGAAGCGCTTGACAAGTCCTCACTAACCAGGAGCGCATTTTTCAAAAGCTTGCAAATTAGAAACGAAGCATCACACACAATAATCATTTAATATTGGGGTTGAACAATCACTTATTAATATTATTATTAATAAATACATTTTGCAAAACTTTTATTATAAACGTATAATGTCAGAAATGTTTCATATTAAGTTTACGAATAATACATTAAATTTACAAAATGACACAGAAAACTTGTCAAAAATTTATAGTTCATTGGAATGATTTTTCTGCTTTGAAGGTTTGTGTTTACAAATAATATATTTTTTGTTTGTCATTGTTTTATTTGTGAGTGTTTTAATTTTGTTTTTTATGCTTGCAACTATGATGAAACTTTGTTGATGTGTCCATTCACAAACATTCGCCTGATGAGGCAGCTACGAGCCTTTGAAACGCTGCAAACAATATTAATTACTAGTCTACATTAAAAGGTCGATTACTATTTCAATTTAATAACGATTGTAGACGTGAATAATGTCAATATTAAAAACATTTTGCGTCACGTTACACAACAAAATTACATTTTTACATCGTGAATTACATCTGTCAGTGTTCTTGGTTTATACACCATTTAATAAACAACATCTATTATCATATATTTTCGAAATTTATTCTTTAAACTTCAATTTTATATATAAATTATTTACAAACGCAAATTTACGCCATGGGAAGAAAACTTTGACAACTCGGAGTTCAATTTCCTTTCGAGTAATAAATGGATAACGGTACGTATTTATTAAATAATTTATTTTATAAATACTAAATCCGCCACTGCCCATGGGCCCTTGAACGGAATTGATGGGA
>NNCF01127911.1:206042-226941 GCA_002313205.1 Laupala kohalensis
GGTCATACGCAGCTTGCAACTTCTTTTTTGACAATAAAGTTTGTTTGTTATAAGTGGAATTGTTTTTGTACATAGCACAATGTTAAGTGTCCTCTATTTCTGTTTACTTCGTTTCAAAAACCTTTCTTTATTGGTATTATTTGATGGATCTAACAAACTAATTCGAATTCATTAAAGTATAGAAGTAACTAAAGACCATAGTGAACGCGTACGTTGAACTTATTCATATGAATAAACAGTGTATGAACTCGGAGAATTAAAAGGATGAATTTTCGGTCGCACATTTTTATTTTCTGAAACGTCGCGTGTTTTTATGAACTAATATACAAATGCGTATTGCGGAAGTGTGTCTGAATGATCGTTAATTAATCACGACTAAACCACGGAACCGATCGTGATGAGACTTAGCAAGGAGATGGTTAAGATAGATAAAACATGAAGTTGAAGATAAATGTGGATGAAATCGGGGGATGGGGGAAATCGACCATATAAACTTACGCTGCCTAAACGGATGGAGACAGGTGGCAACTGTGAGTGGCAATATTGTTCTCTTTGAAAGAGTTCTACAAGAAAGTCCGCGTCGGCATAGGTCTATCTACAAAAATTAATCTAAATTATCGAAAAATGTTATGAAAAATAGAAGTGTTGAAATACTTCAATTTAAGTGCGTAATTTAAGAAGGAAAAAAAAACAATCTTCATCAAATTTAATGAACTTTGTTTTGTGCATTTAACAAATACAAAAAACATCTTTAAATCGTAAAGTCTCGACGAATGGTTTAGATTTTATAAGCGTTTTAATGAAATAGTGCAACCGCGCTGCCGCAGTTGTATCTCGCATCGGAAGCAAAAATTCGATCTGCGAGGCTTCCGCTGAGTGGTTCGTTGGACTAACGACAAAAAAAAAGAAAATTCCGGGCAACGCGGGGTAATCAGCTAGTAAAGTCATATATCTTTTGAATAATATACATCGTAGAACATATGTAGAAGCACAACTATGTGAAATTGAATAACTTTCAAAAAGACATGATTCGCGAGCATTACACGCCATTCTTCCTAACTATGGAATAAAAAGAGCAATTAGCGAAATACGTAGCGATATTGCTCCGAAGCGAAAGACTCTTGTGTGTGAAATAGAAGTGAATAAACGCGACAGCAATGAGCAAACGCGCCGCGCAATTGAGGTTATTTGTTCCATAAAACAGCAGTTAGCTGCGCTCCATTCGCGTTCCGCTAACCGCCATCGTATACGCCACACAGTGGTCCCAAAACGGTGAAGACCGGTCAAAAATGGTTATCCACTTTTATGCCCTGAAACGCAATACTGAGTTTGTTCTATAAAGATCGAGGCTTAAGTACACGAAAAAAAAACCTTGCTCACGTTAAGTTTTGAAAATTAAAGCTACGTCAAAATATTACATTTAAAAAATGGGTTCTTCTTAAACGTTCACTGTTAAATTATTTGAAATAAAATATATATTTAAGAAAAAAAATAACATGAGTTTCTCTGAAATAAAAATATATTTTTAAAAGAGAAGATTATAATTTTAAGCGTAAGAGAATACGATATAATTACACATATTCATACTAATTAATAAATACACATTCAAAATCTTTGATCCACCAAAAAGGCGTATAAAATTTTAAGAAATTTGGGTCGTTATCTGTTTTTGGCTGCTCTTCAAATTTTTATGAAAAGAAACGTCGGAAATATATAAAAAATAATCAATGTGATGCAATATTAACTAAGTATGTTTATATTAAAACGCAATCCGGTAAAAAATTCAAACAGATACCGATTATCCGTTGACAAATAAAAAATTGTTTCTAAAATCGATATTTTCCAGACGTCATATCTTCATGTAGCGCAAGGTTTTTTTCACGTAAGTAATCCTCGATTTTTATGGAATAAGTACCGTTAAATAGATAATGAAAGACTTTCCACCTTTTAAGGACGAATAATACATATCGTGTGGAAAGTGCTGACCATGTTTCGATTTCGTTTTAAGTCGTCGTCAGGTGATTCAAATTACAACAAGAAACATAACAACAGAACAATTGAACATATTACTAAACATAAGTATAAACACAAAATATATTACCAAAAATGCAGAAAATACCCAAACATATTATTTGGAACGTCAACAGCCAGGTGTAAGTTTCGACGGAACGGGACTCGAACCGGGTATCTCTTGCCCTGACCGCAGGTGTGCTATCCACTGCACCACCCACCTCGACTCCCAAGTCCGTGCGCAACTTCCACCTGACCTGATAAGTGACTCTAGGCGATAAGTGACCACATGCATCCGACGCGTAAACCGCGCTTAGGCTGACGTCACACGAACAGTAAAAGTGTCGCCGTGTCGGACGACAGACCGGTCACGACACATTGACCGCGCGTTTTAGAGATAACAGATCGTCGTCCGTTTCTTTAAACGCTCAGTACGACGCATGCGCAGACAGAACAAATACCGCCAGGGTACGCCTTTTTCTGGGTATCCCCTCAGTGTAGATTTCGATAATGTTCCGAGCACAAGCTCACAAAAAATAATAATATTTCTTAAAAATACCGCAAACACTTAACTCTTCATAATAAGTATTTAAATTTTTGTTCGCATTATAAAGCTCGCTCTCCCAACATACATTTCACTCATCCATTACACCACACAAAACTGTATAAATATTTTAAAATTTCAAAAACTTTTTTTCTTGCATGATTGTGTTGTCTTATGGCTCATATTAATTTAGTTTTATGTGTACTCAACTTTGGCACGGTTGTGTACATAAATTCTGTAGCCCCATCCTGGCCCGGGTTTTGCTCTGGTTCTCCTTCGGGTAGAGGCGGATTTCTTATACAGGTTCTCTAGGCTTTGTCTAGGGACGTGTTTATTGTAACAATAAATCGTGAATTTAGTGTTTTTTCAATTCTTATGATTTTTAAACGCTATACTCAAAATAATCTATAGTTCGATAATAACTTGTACATGTAATTTTTTTGCCTTAAATTACAAACATATTGATATTCTATTAGTATTATAACTCGCAGCAGTTTTTCATTTATTTAATTAGATTATAAAATTGACGTTAATTGCAGTAGAATAAGCACAGTATTGGAGTTATAGGGGTTCAAAGGTGATAAATTTTTGACCGTTTTTGTCCGCTTCTGGATCACTGTGCGTCGCAAGTCCTTATTCGTAGAAACTGCGAAATTTCTCTTCCTTTCGCCGCAGAAACAGTCATTTTAATTTTAAATGAGTTTTAGCTGCTTATATGCTGCTCGGATCTATTCCCACTCACCTTTCCTCTGCAACCCTCCAATTTTTCTTTCTTTCTTTCTCTCTGTCCTCCTCCCAGAGTAACTTCTCACTTTTATACCCCCTGACGTCTGGCCCTGACAGGAATCTGCTTGTCCTCAATTTACCGAAAACAAATAAATTCGCACCTCCTGCAAAAGAGTTCGCTAGCGTCGCGGAGGCGTAAAATATGTGCGTAGTTAATATATTTTATCGCGGCGTCGACGTTAAGAGCTGAGAGCGGCTTTTATATAAACTAGAAGAGGAGAGGACTCTTCGCCATAGGAGTAGAATGGAGTTGGCTCTCAGTGGGGGGGGGGGTTGAAAAGGGTTGTTTTTTTTGTTGGAGGGGAGCGACGATATTTCCCATAGACTTGTATATGATATAGACCCAACGGACTTACGTATACTCCAAGTCATGTAACTTTGCCGAAAATTATGCAATATGGCTGCCTAACACGAATTGCCAACTTCTACAATTCAAATAAATATTACTAGCAGTCACAAAAGCGACTATTTGCTGTAACGAAATACAAGTAAATAAAACATTAAACTGACACAATACAATATTCGTTCCATACGCTCGTTGTACAGAGAACAGAACTGCGCCACAAGAAAGCATGAAATGAATTACTGTCCGAGCATGGCAATGGATTTAACTTCTGAGAAATTCGAATGTTCTGCCAACATAACGCGGGGTACAAATATTTTTACTCTTATGGATAACGGCGAAATAAAAGCGTTGGTTTTATTGAATACAAGCTCTGAACCAACAGCAAACCAGTTAGACTGACAAAAAAATTAATTAAATAATTAATCGATAATTTAATGTCAAAAGAGCTGTTACGAACTGCCAATGAGCACGACGAAATAATTACCTGCGACTAATGTACGACATATTAGTTTCCTTAAATGTATTATTTTTCTCAAGTCAAATTTTCTGGAAGCAATAAAACTTAACTTGGAGTATAGCGGTTGTCAGAAGAGGAAAACGAAGTTTGGGATCTCTGTCTCTCTCTCTCTCTCTCACTCTCGCACGCCGACTCAATTCCCTTCTCTGACTGTTAACTCAGAAATACATTTCCTCCTCCAAGTGGATGTACGAGAGACAGGGCGATATCAAACAGTATCAGTCTCGTGTTATCACGGACAACCGACTGGGACTGTCTATACGTTAGTGATAACTTTCGGTCAGGTGAAAATGGCGACGAGCCTCCAATCGAACCCGGGACTCCTGCTTTGATCGCAAGGGTGTTATCACTACACCACCCGTTCGCCTTCCACAAATGTACACCATTTCCACCCAGACCTAATAATAATAAATTTATTGTAAAAATACAGTACAAACTGCGTATGAGCACGTGGAGGACAATAAACTAATTTACTCTCCGGAAGCAAGCAAGGGACCATCCCATCAATTCCAATCAAGGGTCCTAAGGCAGAGGCGGATTCAAAAATTTTATGCATAAGTTCCTAGATAAAATAAAAAATTTGCTGCGAGGTGTAGGGTACATGGAAAAAATATGTTTATATGTAAGTCTATGGGTTGAAAACGATTTTTTTGTTTGTTTGTGGGATGGGGAGAGGGGGGTGGGGGAAAGCCGTGGCGTGACAGTGGAACGACGATATCTCGTCCCGGAATTCGGCTGCGTTCGTCATTTGTTCCAGCCTCAGTGCTGCTGCAGGATGTCAGCGGTGAATGAAGAATGATACGCGGGTGCGGGAGAGACGATACGAAAGGATGAGGGTTTCAAAGGGAGCATGGAAAGAGGAAAGAGGAAAAAGCATCGATTGTTGGTGTTCCTCGTGAAAGAATAGAACAGGAAGAGAATGGTTTAACCGAGAATTAAGGTATTATGTACGTCTGAGCGATTAGGCTTAAGTACCCCAAAAATGTTTTAGATGATAATTTAAACCATTCTCTATCCAGTGGCGTGAATTTTCATATCCTTACGGCGCAATATTTCGAATTTTTTGACTTCAAATTACTATGGGCTTATATGTAGAAACTTTCTTGATATATAGCGGCTTAACATAGCAAGAAAAAACTACTAAAACATAGCAAATGGAAATAAGAACGCAATGACGTCAAGATTTTCATACCTTACGGGACATTTTCAAGAATAATACACCAAAAATTGTGGAAAATACTGTTCCACCGGAAATGGCAGCCGCATCACGTGACTGGAGACAATGTGATCCTTGTCAAAGAAGGAGTCAAACGACAGTCTAAATTAATTATCAAGTTTTAAAATCACAAAATAATTGTTCTCGTCCAATATAAAAACAATCTCTAAAATGAATTATGAATTAATAAGAACTACTTCAATGTTTCGTGAATAGTTGGTAACTTGACTTCAGTCAACGCCCATATAATACCTTAAGTTATGGAAAATGAAGCTAAGTGCTATTTAAGCTTATCTACATGGAGCGATAGGAGGTAGGATGTGGGTGGGTCGGTTAGCAGGGTTTACCAAGAATATGGCCGACGTGAAGGTGTTAGTTGGGGAAGATAATAGTAAGAGATAGTGATAGTAGGAGTAGAAGAAGGTGGATAGATGAGGAGGGTTCGTTTTTCAGTAGTCACAGCGATATGAAATGGAACATAAATGTGAAAAGTTACAAATTTTTCCTGGATCCATCGAGAATTGAACCCCGGATGACAGAATGAAGAGCCACCGGAGCGTCTACGTTCTGAATATGATGCACGTAGGAAACAGGAAGGAAACCTCGTAAGATGAAATTTTTGAAGTTTTGAAAACATGTGGAAGTAAACATTATTATGTATTACGAACAGAGTTTGACCACGTGGAGAACAATAATCTAATTGTCTCTTCGGAAGCAAATAAGGAAACATCCCTTCAATTCCGATCAAGAGTCTAAGGCATAGTAATATTTCCGTGCCCCGGCAAAAACATGACTTGCACCCCCCCAAAAATTAGATCAAAAAATGGTATCTGCTTGGTATTATATCAACACAATATTAAAACCAACATATTTTCAAAAAACTGTTATTTACAAAATATGTACCGTTATCAATTCTTTCAATTATTTCAAATAATAGTATATATTAAAAAATATCAACAATTTGAAATGAATAAAAACAATAGTAATACTGACGCTGTTGTCTCCAAAAATTCCCGTCTCTACAGTGAAGACGAACTTAAACTTCCGAGAGCTTCATCTCTGGAATGCCAATGGAAGTCAATGCACAAAATCATAATCATTGATAGTTTGAATGCTCTGACCGGAATTGCCCCAGAATATAATGCATTAGCGTAAATGGGAGTAAACGTTTGCAAAATATACGCAACGGGAAATATGTGTTTACTCCAAAGAACTTGAAAATTTCTTTACTTTCCCTAAGTCTGAGGAGGAGCTGATGCTTTACTTACAATGCACCGAAGGGTGGACTCGACGTATGATGGTTGTTGATGTTAGGAAAATTTTATACATAGTAATTGGATGTAAAGTTTTATATACCACCCTCATTTACTTCAGTATCTTTTAACTGCGCAGAAATTACCAGTAAATTGGTGCCGGTATGTTGACACGTTTGTGGTATGAAGCCACGACGAGGAGGCGTTGCCGGATTTCCATGCACGTATCAACACCTACGTTGATACTACGTTGATTCACTGGGACACAGAGTATACCGGAAGCTGATACACACTGGCCGATGTCTTCATAAAAGTTCTAATCATCGCCCAAGTCACAAGCAGTGAATTATCGAAGACATTGAGGGATCGTGTCGCATGTATCAGTGGTCAAAGAACTACAGAACATATTACTTTGACCTTACATACTTTGGCAAATGGATAATATTCCAACACGGAAGGGCGAAGGATGATACGCACCAACAGAAAACGCGACTCTGGCACTTGGGACACAGGAAATAAGATGAATAGTGTTTATTTACCCTATATTTAAGGTATCACAGATCGAATTGGACGCGGATGTAGAAAACATAATACGAAACCTATCTTTCTTCCAACTACCAAGATCCAGAACCTTCCCCGTCCTTCTAATGATCCCAGAGACTTTCTTGCTTCCGCTGGCGTGTATAGAATCCCTTGATCATGTGGCGCAGTGTACGTAGGGACAACTCATCGGAGTGTTCGTAAGGTTTGGCATCCCGGCCTTCGGCGTGTTCCACCTGAGCCCTCCAATGGCGACCATGGGGAGGTCATCGTGTCGACGGCGGACCAACTTGGCACTACACATGACGCACCGGGCGACGACATGACTAAGGTAACCCGGGATGACTCGACGACGGAGGAAACCTGTCCTAGCGCCACTCTGGCATTGGCTGCTGACGTCACAACCCGCTCCACTATATATAGCAGGGTTACACTGGATGCTCGCCGCAGATGCGGGCGAAACGTCTATCATGAAAGAAGAAGTGACAACACGTCTTTCAAACCCGAAATACATTTTACTTAATGAGACTGGCCGTGAAAGCCTTCATACTTTTAAAAATAAGTGTTTGTTCTAATGTTTGTTCAATTCTAAACAAACGCTTATTTTGTTCTAATTTTATATCAAGATTTGAATAGGTAAGGCTGTTAGGGGCAGCTTGAACCGCAATCAAATTGCAGCGACCAAGGGAATGCGGACATCGCTGCCAAGCAAAGCTTTCTCTGCTATCCACTGAACCTCCATTATTGATCTCCACCGCTTAAATTCAGTGAAATGTTCAAATTACGCGAAAAGACATACTGAAATTAGACTAACTTGGAATTGATGATATAATAGTAAACACAAGAACATTTGAAATAAAAATATTTCATCACATAATTTAAAGTACCTGGAAACACGGAGGTCAAAGGTAACAAGGCACATTTTTAGATCATGAAAAATTAAGTTTAATCCCTCGAAGCAGTGATAATAAATAATAAACTTAATTGTCAATAAACAGTAGCATACTGCATATGACCACGTGGGGAGCAATAAACTAAGTTACTGTCCGGAAAGAAGCAAGGAACCATCCCATCAATTCCGATCAAGGTCCCGTTGCAAGGTGGATTTAGTTTATTGTAAAAGAAATTATTTAATAAATACGTACTGTTATCCATTTGTTATTCCAAAGTAAATTGGAGATATGTGTGCTGTAAAAATTCTAGATTAATAAAACAAAGGTATTAATAACAAGTTTTAAATATTTTCAATGATATCAAGATTCAAATACTTTCTGTCAAATTTGCATCCATACTCATCAGCACTTTTCTAATTAAAAACTTGCTAAATTAAACGAAATCAGCCAAAACCTAAAACTTTCCTTGATTTCTAATTGCACCAAATGTACGATCTGAAAATAATCGTTTATTTATTTCATTTCTTTAATTCCATTAAAAGTAAGTGAACATTGATCGCTTCAATCCTCACCGTGTGTAAGAGATTTGATTCAATTTACAATATCAATTAAATTATAATGTAAATTAATATGTAATAGTGTCATGTACTATATCAATACGCAGATGTTCGAGAATTTGCGCCTGTTGTGCGTCACCGGGCGGGGCCAATTACACTCATGAATTATCACACGTTAGAGCATTAAAAGATGTGTCCATGGTTTAATATAATTTCATTTTTAACCCTCTCCTTTCCGAAATAACAGCAATTAAAAATTACACTAAAAAGATCTCCACTCGACTCATTATTACATACTGAATTGTACGGAACGCTGCTGCATTGTTTACATTGTTGATGCCAAATATGAAACTCAGTGAAACGTGCCTGCAAGTGGAAGATATGGGGAAAATAATCTACTGTATTATACAGATAAATAAATTACTCTTTCCACGTAATAGTGAACTTTCATATTTTAAAAATAGAATATTACGAAGATTCAAAAGCTCCGGTAATTTTTATTCCGTTTTGTAATTACGTCTGTAGAGTTATAATTCTTGAACAAAACGACCTCATTTCGCGGACTGATTTATTGAATATTAAAGGCAACGTTTCGATCCCCGCTGTGATCTTGCGATCATCGGGTAAGTAATGTAACGGTTTTACATAGTGAAAAGAGAAAGAGTTTACACAAATCACAGGATATAGAATATGAGGATCTAGAAAATCAAGGAATAAAGACCAGAGACGACAATAATACATAGAATATTTACAATATGAGTACAGCGGCACGGAATCACTGGAATGTATAAAAAAGTTTAGAAATCACAGTATAAGTGGTAAAAAGCATTTGTCCATAACTGTCGATGAAACACCAGACTCTTGTCATAAGATATGTCACTGAGGAACTGGAGATCGAAGAAAGATTTCTTGCGTTTTTCAAAACAGATTTGACTGATGGTGAAACTTCGTAAAAGTTGCTTCTCTCTATTTTCGAAAAATTTGGTATCGGTCCTCGAAATATAATTGCTCAATGTTACGACGAAGCAGGTAATATGAGCGGTATTTACAAAGGTAGCGAGAATGAAAGAAAGCAATCCCCACATAATGTCGTATGTACATTGCTACACGCTTTCTCTAAATCTTGCACTTGCAGATGTCTCTAAGAGCATCGTAACTGTACTCAATGTTTTCAGTACAACACAACAATTGTACTGTTTCAGTGAAGCTTCTCACGAACGACAAGCAGTGTTTACGAATGTGAAGAATTTAGCTAATGCAGCCAGTGCGGAAGGTAATGATTTGTCTCTCAAAGTACTGAACGACAGGAAATTTAGCAGCAGATACGATTCCTTGCGTGCCGTTCAACAGCGCCTAGTAGACACAGTACTTACTTTGGAAGAAATTGAAGTTACGGACCCAAAAATTGTCGGTGAAGCTCACGGTTTGATGATGTGAATCAGTACGTTTGAGTTCGTTTTCGCATTAAAAGTCATGAAACGTGTTTCAAAAGACGAACACTCTTTCAAAATACATACAAAATCATGATGTAACATTTAACGAAGTAGTTGATATTCCCAATAGAACAATAAGGTCTTTAGCTGATTATAGAAATGAATGTGAATCCAAGACACTTTGGTCAGAAGCACTTACCTTTTGTGAAACAGTTTCGAGGGGCCTACTGTTCCACGCAAGCGGGAAGTTACGCGGAAAACTGGTGGGAGAGATATTCACCCCAATCATGATTCACCTCAAAACTTTTGGTCGAGAACATTTTACTACCGTCTAGACATCAAGATGCGTTTTGAAAAGAAAAATCATCTGATTTTACTGTCATAAAGAAACATTACTGACTGCTTCAATGAAGAACAATAAGGTTTGTAGTGACATTATCAAAGAAGCTTGTTCAGCTCTAAGTGAAGCATTTGGTATTGACAGTGAAACTTTATCTGCAGAAATTGATGTGTTCTCTCGAAAAGATACTGAAGAAACAGTTCGTAAACTTATTTCAAAGTTAGTGCTACAATTTCAGTCTGAAAACATTCACAATAAACATGTATTTCCAAACCTTTTCCAGCTTTTGAGATTATTTTTAATTGTCCCTGTATCCACTGCATCGGCAGAACGATCAGTGTCTTGAAAAGAGTGGAAAATTATTTGAGGAATACAATGCTTCAAGGACGTCTATCGCACTTGTCAATGTTGGCCCTCAACTTGGATGACTGTGTGGAAGTGAACGCCAGGCGAAAGCAAAAACACTTAACCTTGATTTAAAACTGTAAGTAAATAAATGACTATAAGAAGCTTCTTTTCTGCATTTAGTTTATATATATAACACAATATTGATTTTTCCTTACGTATTGCGTGATGTAATAGGGTACGAAACGCCCTTGGGTAAACTCACGTATTTGACTTCGGCTAATTATCATTTTTGATTTTGATTTTAAACAAGCAATTCCTTTGAAATTTATGTTTTAGTAATACTCAAATTTGATTATTAAAGCAGATAAGTTGGTAAATGGTAACTAGTACCTCAATGCAAATTCCCGTGAAGTATAAAAATCTTACCGTACTAAATCTAAATTTAAAAAAAATTGTTGTTTTTATTTTTCATTTGCTGATTTATGTAATCATGTTTACATCATAAAAAGACCTTACATGACTATCGTCTCGTAAATCCTGTGTTCTCTTTCTCCCACCTGATGTTTCTGAGTCTACTCAATAGTCCCGCGTAGGTACTCCACTACATTTTCAGTGCTTCTTCAATCTCATATATCCCATCTATAAAGGAGCGAAATACCTCGTATCTTTCTTTAATATCTATTATGGTATGTGATATCAAGTATCATCTGTAGTCACGGCTCACCGGTATTTGTCGGTATTATATTATTTTTGCACTCCCCACCCTCACTTTTGAATCCCAATCGCCGCCACTGAGTATATAATATTAAAAGGTATATACAAAGAAAACAAGGATAACAGATAAAAGAAGCATTAACGTAGGTAAAAAAACATTCTTCCATACTGAAGTCAATGTTTTACTATCTCATTTACGTAGTATATAGAAAGTTTTGTAATCGTGAAAAAATTCAAAAGTGAGATTTCGTCAGATTCACAAAAAGTGGTTTTTGGCATAACCTCCGTCCGTTTGTCCGTCTTTGCGCAGTGATTCTGTATAAGTGGATGAACAAATTTAATTCATTTTTCATATTTACGGTATAATTTACTTGTTGTCGATGCACGTGCTCTAATTTCATTTTTTACTTTAAAACAAAGGGTACTTCACACGAAGGTCAAAGTACTCTTTCGAATTTCGGCTCCAACGATTTTGCTTAAACTTTCTGTTCGTAATGTACTATTAGTATGCATTACATCCGCATTAGCGGTATTTCGCTTAAAAGTTCGGTAAAGACGCAGTAAAATAATTTCTGTCTGCTACACTTACACATTAGTTTACAGTTTCAAGATGCTTGAATAATATTTAGCCGTGTAAACGGACCAAGCGGAGGGAGAATACACTTTTCGTAAACTGAAATAAAAGATATGATAATGATAAAATAGGAGGACAGCAAACGCACTCCAGATACGAAAATACATCAATTTCTGTCTACAATGAATTACATTTTCATAACACTTTTACGATATTTATATGTCTGATAAGTTGCTGTATGTTTTGAAATAATATTCTGAATGTTTATTTTACTTTCAAATTTCAAATAATAGAGAGTAATAAGTTCATTTAGTGACTTTGAGCATGAATAGAGCACTGGAAGACGACCAAAATATAGTGGACCACGCCAGACATGACTCTTTGACGATATAATTTTTCCTCACTCTATGCTGCAGGTGGAGGAACGTACGAGTATATGAGACAGAATGTGCAATGGTTTTGCACCACTAGTTTTTGTATTATAGAGCCTCCCAAGAAAATATTTTTTTCGAAACTCCTTTTTCAAAAGGATGAGTTGGGATAAAATGATTTTCATTTTTAATTTACGTTATGTCTCACGAATAATAGGAGGACAGCAAATAGAACAGGACAATAGGAGGACAGCAAATAGGACAGGACAATAGGAGGACAGCAAATAGGCCCCCCAGGGGACTTACATCTAGTAAGTACGTGTTTGGCAAACACGGAACCCCGATCTGAGTCTGGCATTACTTCCACTTACTTGTGTAAGGCTCCTTCCTTTCTCTTCCCTGACCTTCCTTGGTCACCTCTTGTTCCTTTCGATCCCGACGCTAATAAGGCTAGGGTATCTTTCATTTTCCTCATTCCTCTTTTTTTTTCCTACCCCTCATTTTTTGTCCCCCTTTATTCTTTGTCCCCCTTCATGTTATGTGCCCCCCTCCATTTGATGTATGTTGTGAGATATGTTTTTGTTGTAGATCAGGAGGGTTTTTAGTGGGTCGGGTTGAATCATTCGGCGAGTCCCACACGCGGGGAGAATCATGTTGGCTCTCGCTAGTGCGTCACTGCATTTTCCCTACCTGTACAAGTTTTTCGGGCTCCAATAACCTTTGANCGAGTGCGTAGCTGCATTTTCCCTACCTGTACAAGTTTTTCGGGCTCCAATAACCTTTGATGTCGACATGAGCCGTAAAGCCCCACACACACAAAAAAAAAAGAAGCAAATAGGACAGGACATAGGAGGACAGCAAACGCACCACTAGGTTAGGAATGTACTCCTCCCGTAACCACCCGTGTCGTACAAAGGCACAGAAGTATCAGTGCACTCACTCTGCGAGAGGGAATGTCGAGACAAGTGTGTCACAAAGTGAGACAAGGCTTCATGAACAGACGTGACAGGAGACGGCGAACCGTGACAAGGCCTGTCACGAGCACAGAGGTCGGTCAGCGATGCAAGTAAAATCATTAAACACGGCGATTGCACTATTAATGACGCGTACGCTGTGGTGTCCAGGGATCGCAACCACTGTCAATGCGACCACTGACGACCAGGGGAACATAATTGTGTGGTTACAGGCACAAGGGCTGCCTTCCACGATATCCTACCCTCTCAAAACCCCGGCATACTTGGTAACCATCAGTAGTGGATCAATGGGGGGACTAAGAGAGCTATAGCCACACACACACCCCTCCATTGGACCTGAAGTTTCAACATATAATATTGAATAAAATTTGTGTTTATCCTGTAATATGTATTTGCCATTTGAACATATAATACATTTGGTCACTATTTAACGAATTGTTAATTACCTATTTGATGAATTATACTGAAATACAAAATCGCTATAATAATGTTTATAATATTTATAAATTTTAGCCCCCCCCCCCCCCCCCCNTTAATCACTTAAGGTTAAACTCCGGGTGAGGTTAGAATAAATATGGAGCTTCCTTTCCAATATCCCAGGTCACATAGCTGCGACAAGTGTAAGGTAAACCCTTCTCCTTCTATCCGTATCCTACTGCTCCTAGTATCAATAACTCTTACTATTACTAACTACTCCTACTAACTCCTCCACTTGGGTCAAGTTGTTGATAATCCCAGTTAATTATTTTATTCATGCATATTTTCAACCTTGGCACGGTTGTATACATTATCTCCGTTTTTCATCCTGGCCTGGGATTTTCTCGGGAAGTGGCGAGTTTTCCATAGGTGGGAAAGTCATTTAATACTTTTGTTATTATCAATCTCAAGTTTCGACCCCACATTATGTCTACTATTCATTTTGGAATAATAAATTGATAACAGTACGTATGTATTGTTAAAACCGAATTACTGAAGTGCCACCCTTGCTTTATATGAAACAGTCTCGTTCACGAACACAATACTCGCAATAGTAGTAATATTCATCGCCCTAGAGTGTCAACCACTCTTTGCCAAAAAGGACCGCATCATTCGGGAATCGTTCTATATAATTCCCTGCCCAAGAATATAAAAGACATTATGAAATTGAATCTCTTCAAATCCGCGGTTAAAAACTACCTCCTGCACCAGTGCTTCTACACTGTAAAAGAATTTATTGATTTTAATAAAAGTTAAATTCGTCTTGTACTTTATCACGCCATTGCTGTAGTACTTTTAAAATAATTTATAACAATTTCAAAAACTATTTTCTTGCATGATTGTGTTGTCTTATGGCTCATATTAATTTAGTTTTATGTNTAACCCCATCCTGGCCCGGGTTTTTCTCCGTTTTTCCTTCGGGTAGAGGCGGATTTCTTATACAGGTTCTCTAGGCTTTGTCTATGGGCGTGTTTATTGTAACAATAAATCGTGAATTTAGTGTTATTTCAATTCTTATGATTTTTACACACTGTACTCAGAATAATCTATAGTTCGATAATAACTTGTACATGTAAATTTACAAACATATTTGCGTTAAATTGCAAACATATTGACATTATATATGTATTATAACTCGCAGCTAACTTTTTATCTTATCTAGAAATTTTTGCTGAAATTTTTGAATCCACCTCCGCGTTAGGGCCCTTGATCGGAATTGATGGGATGGTCCCTTGCTTGCTTCCGGAGAGTAAATTAGTTTATTGTCCTCAACGTGGTCATACGCAGTTTGTACTGTTATTTGACAATAAATTTATTACTATTATTAAATAATTTCTTTTCTAAATATTAAATCCGCCACTGCTCTTGGGCTCTTGACCGGAAGTGATGGGATAGTCTCTCGCTTGCTTCCGGAGAATAGGTTTATTGTTTCTTACGTGGTTATTCGCAGTTTGCAACTGCTCTTTTGATAAGAAAGTTGATTTATTTATTTAATAGCAATTACTTACTGAAGTCAGTGGAACCCAGAGGCGGATCTAGACCGTAATGAGGTATTATTGATAACAATAAAATTATTTATTAAAATTATCATGGTATTATTAATCTTATTAAACTAGTATTAGTATTAACAAAAATTACAACAATTATTATTCTGATAACACTTTTACAAATTATGCAATTTATCAACTTCAATTTTATCAGTTAATAGTTCAGGTCCAATGGGGGTGGGTATAGCCCTCTAAGCCCACCGCCACCCCCACCCATGGATCCGCCACTGGTTGAATCATCCTTAAAATATTCCTCGAAGCCAGAAGTTGCAGTTAAGCATTTTTATATTTCGACCTCTTGTCCGTGACGCGAGTGAGAAACGTTGAGAGCCAGGGTGAAGTGACACAAGTGATGATGTACGCCGCCATTGGTGGTGGAGGTAGGGGGTGGAGGGATACGATACCCAGCGATTTGTTGCGGCGAATCGGACGCGGTCGCAACCAACCGTCGCTAACCAGACTTCCACTTCTACGCAAACCGATAGTTTATGGATCGGGACTCGGCACCCGCCATCAGTTGAAGGTGATGTGTGTAAATATTGCATAGCCACCCATAATTCATTGCTTCGCCGCCGCCACCAAAACACTCCAACGTTACTCTATTATAAATTTCACGCTGCCGCGTATTGCTGCAACCGATGGCCAAACGTACTTCGGCGAATCGCTTTTGAATTTTGTCGCGTGAAATGCGACGTTGTCGCGGCTGAGAGATCCATTGGATCTCTTGGACGCAAAATAAGGTTTTTCACATATCTTCTATGATATCAATTAATAAGGAAGGAAAAATATGCAATATCGATTATTAACTCAAATCACTGTATCATTGTGTTCGGCACTAAACCGTCATCCTAATTTAGGTTTTCCTCGATTGCTTAGAGTAAATGCCGGGATGATCCCTAGATTGCTACCCCAGAGTAAAGTAGAGTTTATCATCCTATTTTAGTTATTGTTATTCATGTATGTACGTTTTATGTTGTATGAATGTTTTATTATTTCATATTATTGTATATGTATGTTGTATGTATGCAAATAGTGGTCAGGCGGAAGAGCAGGCCTCATGGTCTGAGCCTCGAAACGGAATAAAGTCATATTATTATTATTATTATTATTAATTTCTAGTTCCACATCTTTAACTAGGCCATTATGTTCAATTCTCTCTCTCATTACAAATCTTTATTTAACTTGATCTTTAACGTAGTGTGTTTGGGCCAAATTTTGCAACTGAATTTTTAAACTGTTCCCCCCAGCCGATTAAGTTGAAATTTGGTACACATAGATTGTCCAACACATAGATTGTCGTGCAAAATGTTTGCACAAGTAGATTGTCATACGACAGGTAAATAAGTAGTTTTTGCACACATATAATTCGAATACAATATTACATTATTTTCATCTATAAAGATAGTGAATATGTTTGTTTTTTATTATTATTTACTAATGTAAAATATGTATAGAAGTATTAACAATTGGCACAGCATGATCTTAATAAAAACCTAATCTTATTTGTATTCATTTTTGTTCGAAATTAAATAACACCTTGTTTTAAAAAGGTTTTCTTTTATTATTTGTAAGTTGTAACTCACGGGACAAGATTAATGGCAGTTTGGTGAATACTACTTCGAAATGAGACCATTTTCCAGTGCAAATACACAACCACTCAGTGAATTTTATCAAAATCGTCCAATTCGTTCTGAGAAAAAATACATGCTATTCAAAAAGGTTCTTTCTCTCATTGTAATGAGAACTTTTCTACTGAATACTACTTTGTTGATTTGAGCGTCATGATTTGTAATATTGTATGTTGTGTGAAGCTTATTGTTCGAAAATCTATAAGGCAATTAGGCCTTATAGATTTTCAGGAACAGGCCCCGAAGGTTCCCGATTGAGGTGTCTCCACCTCTCCGGGGATCGAACCCGGGCCATCCAGCCAGCAACTCACCGTTCTACCCACTGAGCCACGCTGACTCCTATAAAGCAGTTATGGTCATAAAATTAGTTAATATTCTACTGCTTTATTCAAGAAAGATTCTTTCCTCTATTGAATTGTGATATTGTGTATTAAATTTTACAGTTTATTTCAATGTTGTAATATCATACTAGTGTACTGAGTTAAATGGCAAGTTAAAACATATTATGTTTAATAGTTTATGTCCATCGGTACGTGCTCGAGGCTCGCCGCTGTTCAAGCGCTTCCTTCATAGTGCGCCATCTAGGTTCACATACCTCATTTGGGCGTTAGGTCTGAATGGAAATGGTGTACAGCTGGTGGGTGGTGTAGTAGCCGTCACCCCTACAATCAAATCAGGAGTCCCGTTTTCATTTGGCTGAAACTTATCACAGACTCTTGAGAGTTCGAGTCCCGGTCAGTCGCAATTTTCACCTGAGGGTTGTTGATGCAAACACTCCTCCACGTGTAGGTACTCGGAAGTTGTGAACATTTTGTTGCAAAGTACGCCTGTTCGAAATAAGTTCTCAAAAATAAGTTTATGAACCGTCGCAACAGTAGTGGCGGAGTGATACACTTTGTTAACTCGTGGCGTGTGTCCCTAAACGCAGCGGCTAATGAGCGGCGAGGGTTGCGTTCCGCTACGCAGCATGAGCGGATTCAAGGGCTTCGGGCGGCGAACACAGGGCTCCCGTTGGAAAGGTGGAAGGGCCGCTTCGTGGACACACAGCGATACAGATCAAAGGGACAGAATAACAAGGACAAGAGAAGGGGCAAATGATGGAGATCAGGTGTTCACAGCAATTCTTTGAAGGCGATGTACTACACACTCATCTCGTTTGCGAACGTAACTATCTGTGCACGATCATGGATGATGAAACACTCATATCGAACCAAAAATATTTTTTATAGTAGGTTTCATAGTACACGTCCGAGATAAAAGTGAAAAAAAAAAGACCAGAAAACCAGTCCCGTACCTCGGTAATTTCGACAAAAATGTCCGTTTTGGTCTTTTTGGTATTATTTTGTATATTTTTGGACTTTTATCGCGGCCATGTACTATAAAAACCACTATAACAATATTTTTGGTTCGATATGACTGTTTCATCATCTAAGCGACTTGTGTGATCAGTTAGCTTTATTATTCACGGAAAAATAATAATAAAGAACCGAAAATCACCATTTTTTAGTATAGGAAACAATAGCAAACGCAAGGAAAGTTAAAAACGTGATTAATAATGATTTTGGTGTCTTACTTTGGGGAGATTAGTTGAGAATATACAAACAAATACAGCATGAAGTTTTCAAAATTCAAATACAAAGAATTCAAAATTCAAGAAAACATTATCAAAAATAATATGTACGTTTTATCAATTACAACAATTTAAGGATATTTTTAACAAATATTTACATTTCTTTAGTAAATGTATTCTAATTAATAACTATATAAGAACAAAATGTAAAAACTACATATTTCGTCACTTGCAATGAAATAATTTCGTATCTTCGTTTGATTTATTTCGTTCTTCAATTCCCGTTCGCTTATCACATGTTGAAGAACTCCACTCTACAAACACGCGCGCAAGACTCACGGCGAGAAACTGTTAACTCGAGTGCTCGTATCAAGATTTCTGTCACACATGAGAGTATCAATCAGTAGTATTTATAGATGCAGTCAAAACATTTTTAAAAAGCTTCAAAAATAGACCATAAAACATCATTTCGTCGTAAAAAATTTGCACCTTCGGAATCGTGAGAATCAAAGAGGAAATAATCTAGATTGTGAGCACTACATAAATCGTATGCAGGTAACACCGCGTGGCGAGAAAGAAGTGAATGCCAGGGAATATTTGGAAAATAAATAATTTAATTACTTACAAATAAGAATTTAACATACTCAATAATATTTTATATCAGTTTAGAATGTAAATAAAAATGCGATACTGCACGTATCAAACATATGTCATTGTTCTGTATTATAAGAGCGACTAA
Source organism: Laupala kohalensis (assembly GCA_002313205.1). Lineage (NCBI taxonomy): Eukaryota > Metazoa > Arthropoda > Insecta > Orthoptera > Trigonidiidae > Laupala > Laupala kohalensis. The sequence goes on from NNCF01127911.1 coordinate 225,420, forward strand.
TTCAACTAATATGAGACAACTTTTTAAACTTAAATAATGCACTTACACTGAGAATAAACAGACAGGAATCATCCGAAAAAAACGCACTATTTTTTTATGTTCCGGTAGTCAATCACTAAGTAAATATTTAATAACAATGTAATATTTTCGTAAAAATTTCATGTAGAACATCCGAGCAATGCTAAATCAATTAAATGGTATTCATACACGTTTGGCAGAACTCCCGTGATTCATATTTGCATTTGACATTCAGTGTGTTTACAACTCATTTTCTACATTTGTTAATCACGTTATTTGAGCTTACGTCAATAAATTTGCATTGAAAGAATTAATTGCACTGACCTTTAAATTAACTTAGCTTCCCTAAATGTTTTTATAATGTTCCACTTACGAGCATAATTTTTGCTACCATCCCTACTATATGAATTACTAGCCGAGTACCCGCAGCTTTATTCGCGTGAATTCTGTTTCCAGCTCATTCCTCCTCATAGCGGTCACTCCACTCATCACAGCAAACACCGAAAATTCTGGACTCGTCATACCCTTCCCTGAGGTGTCACACCTTTTATATTGTCATACCCTTCCCCGAGGTGCTGCGGTTTATAAGGCTGATCGTGGATTTAAGGACCATCAGAAATGTCATTAGTAATCTCAGCGACCCCTAAACCTTTGATCTCCACACTTATATTGGTAATTTTCGATTATTCTTACGCGTCATCCCATTCCCATCCAGAGGGCGCTAGGAGTCCTATGGGGGCTGAACATAGCTTTACACGGTTACAGGATGTTGCAATCAACTGAGTAACGCTGAACACTGTGTACTCGTCACTGATATCTATCATTTTCGATAAGTTTTATAGAGCATATCCTAACCTCGGGCTGATTTTGGACTCCGAAAATGACATTAATAATCTCATTGATCCCAAAAGTTATGATCTGAACACTAATATAATTCATTTTCGATTATTTTTACATTTCTTCCCTTAACCAAATAGAGTATATTCCCTCATTGGGGGTGATCGTGGACTTAAGCGACGTTGAGAGTGTGACTCTTCTGTTCTGCGACCGCAAAGCGGATGTATCCAGCACCGATATCGGACGTTTTTGATAATTTTAGCCCGCCACCCGTTCCCACCAATTCCCCAAGGACGCTAGGGATATCTTTCACTTGGACTAATTGTGAGCTTACGATGCATTACGGGAGTCTTCATCAAACTCAACGGCACTCATAACTATGGTCTCAAATATGTTATAAATTTTTTCTTGTGCTCTTGTTACGTCCCCTTTCCCCAAGAGGTACCACGAATGTGCTTCTCAGATAGTCAGTCATATGTGTATAAACTTTGGTTGAAATTGCTCGAGACAATCAAGAGTTATGGTGAGATACATAGGAAACATACATAAATCATTTTAACACCCAATTCACCGTCTTAGGGGCGGGTGGAGTTTCGAAAATCTGTTCTTGGCGGAAGTCCACACCCTAAAATGAAATCTGCCTTCCAAATTTCAAGTTTGCAGGTTA
>NNCF01127911.1:227120-237988 GCA_002313205.1 Laupala kohalensis
CCTTAAAACTCTTGTGAAATCTAAACTATTTATCAACAATTTACTATTGAAATGCGACTTTTATCTTTGTTAAATGCTCAAAACAAAGAACCCATTAAATTTGATGAAAATTGATTTTTTCCTTCTTAAATTCCTCATTGAAATTGAAGTATTTCAACACTTCTATTTTTCGTAACGTTTTTTCGATAATTTAAATTAATCGTAGTAGATAGACAAACGCTGTCGCGGACTTTTTTTGTAGAACTCTTCGAGGCGAACAATATTGAAGCCGCTCATAGTTGTCATCTATCTCTAACCGTTTAGGCAGCGTTTATCTTCAACATCATCTTCTATCCTTTTTTTCACACATTTAAAAAATAGCCTATGTTCATCCTGTATATCTAAGCTATCGCCTTGCTAAATTTCATCTCGATCGCTTCAGTGGTTTAGTTGCGATTAAATAACAACCAGAGACAGACACGCTTCCGCATTACGCATTTATATGTAAGTTCGGATTTTTCTTCATACTTCTTAAAAGTTTATGTCTCAATTTATAAGGTTTAATATTTATTTCATACGTTACCATACAAGCTACATTTCTGTGAGTTGCCAAGCAATTTGAACGTCCGTAGAATACAATCATAATTGAATCTAAATATGAAATGTACTTTAATATAGCAACTATTTGAGTCTCTGATGATGTGAATACATAATCTCATTATGGAGAATAAAAACTTCCAAATACTCAATATAATGTACACTGAACAATACTACTATTTTTTACATTATATCGAAGCTAGCGATGTACTTCCCAACCCGATGTTTACAGAATATCAGTACTTAGGTTATTATAATTTAGTGTGGGTAATATAGCACGTTTACATCAAAAAACCGTGATATAATTGGAAAGCGAAATATAGTGATAATTATTTTTCATACCGTAATCAAGATTGACAAGAACCTGAAAACATTTATATGAACCAGATACAAACGTGGAAATAAAAAACAAGTTACTCGAGTTTAATTATAAGAGGTAACATAAAAAACCGAGAAGATAACTCGATGATTTTTTGAGATTTTTTGAGATAGCGAAAATTCGCCAACTTGTCACTTTTTACCTTTACCTTAAGAAATTTCGAAAATTCATTCTTAATGATAACACATAAAAAATAAAATCCCATCAATAAATAAACTATATTGCCAAAAAAGCAGTTGCAAACTGGGTATGACCACGTGGGGGACCATAAACTAAGTTACTCTCCGGAAACACGCAAGGGACCATCCCATCAATTTCGATCAAGGGTTCTAAAGCAGAGGTGAATTTAAAAGAAATTATTTAATAAATGCCTATTATTATAAATTTATTATTCCAAAACGAATCAAAGATAAAATGTGCCGTCAAAATTCGATATTGATAATAAGAAAACTATTAAATGACATTCCAGCCTATGGAAAATCAGCCAGTACCCGAAGGAAAACCGGAGAAAAACCCGGGCCAGTATGGGGCTACAGAGATAATGTACATAACGACGCAAAGGTTGCGTGAAATTAGAAATAAACTATCATGAATAAAAGGAATAAACAACAACACGCGTTAAAAAGGGTATCTAAAGAACTGTAACAGTATAAAACGAATTAACCTCACTTGCATCATCCGAAATCATATGGAATACAATATTTATTGGCAAATTGAATTTTTCATTAACTTTTTCTATAAAAATCTGTAAATTCTTTCACATTATAGAAGCAACAGAGCGTTATAAAACTTTAGACTCCGGATTTGAAGGGATTCAATTTATTTATATATTTTAGATTTTTGGGAAGAGAATTATACAAAATTATTCCTGAATGATAAGAGTCTCTTTGGCAAAGAGTTGTTGACACGCCAGGTCGATGAATATTATCCTCATTGCGAGTGTGGTGCTCGTGAACTAGACTATTTCCTCTAAAGCAAGGGTGGGATTTTAATTGTTCTGTCTTAACAAACACGACTACTTCATAAATGTATAAGCAAGGGAGAGGGAGAATATTAATGAAGGTTTACATGAATTTCGGGGGTGAGATTTACATATAATGTGAATTATTCTCTTTTGAATTCTAAATTTTTGAATGCTCTGAGTGGATTGGTCCCAGAAGATAATGCTGTACCGTACATGAGAATATACATTTGCAAAATACACGAAGCGAGAAACGTGTTGACTAAGAATGTTGGCTAAAATTCGGAATACATAGCATATTTTGCTTAGTTTGGAATTCAAATTATCAATATGACAATTCCAATTGAGATTGTCTTCAATATGAAGCGCTAAAAATTTGACTTATATTAATTAAAATTTGTTATCTTGACTGATTATTTATTTAATTAGATAAATGAGTGCGTCTTTCAGTCAGTGTACACAAACGATCTTGTCCAAGTAACCCACACATAATCTGCGCTTTTGATTCTCCTAAAAGAAAAGATCGTTCAACAACACAATGCGAGAGAACGGTTCCTTTTGTGCCGTCGATATGAATTGTGGATCGAATAACAAAGACACTCGCTTACGCTCGTGACGAGGCAATCGCCGGGCGATATTCTCCATTTAATCCGGCGCTTTCGTTTCGCCGAGTAAATTAGTTTGCCGATGATGGACGCAACAAAAGTCCCTTCAACGCAGCGTCAATAAATGGGAGAGTCAATATTTGCTTCGGGATATGGAACGCGATGCCTTCATAGGCGCAAAGAGAGAAGAATTAGTTCCATCAGTTGGTCGTCTTAAGCAAAACAGACCTCATAAATAAAAATTAACTTTATTGTAAAAAAAAGCAGTTACAATCTGCGTATGACCACGTGGAGGACAATAAACTAATTTACTCTCCGGAAGCAAGCAAGGGACCATCCCATCAATTCCGATCAAGGGTCCTAAGGCAGAGGCGGATTCAAAATTTCAACACATTCCTTAGATAAGAGTAAATAAATATAAATAAATTTACTTACATTTATTTTTTAAAAATATTTAGCTACGTGTCATAATGTTAACAGAATACCAACAAATTTTGTACTAAAACAAAAATAAAAGTCCACAAGTAAGAATTATTAGCAAAGTATAGAATGTTTACAGTATATTGTTTATAAATCGTAACTATTAAAATAACTCTTAATTTGAGATTAGTTGCTACAATAGATCAAGTGGAATATGCCTACTTTGATAATGGGTTCTCTGTATTGAATTACAGCGATTTTCGATATTTTTCTGTTATGACCCTCTATTCGAATCAAAGTTCAAGAATGTAACAATAGTCTTGTTTCACTATATTACATCCTGTTATACTATTTTCATTAATTTTCATAAATTAACTACATTCTTGTTTACTGGTTGATCAATTTTGTTCTTTGCGATTCTTGAAACCGAGTAATAAATGTTGAACAATCCTAAGATAATAACAGCAGGAGATGAACGGGAGAAAGAAATAATATAATTTTAATGTTTGATTTTGAATCAAAAAGATAGTTGACAGACAATATGTTTCTGATAGGGTAACAACACAATATATTTTTTTGTGAAATGGAAGTAAAGAGATTAAATAAACAAATTATCATAACGAATTTAGAATCGAAAATAAAGGGAATCAAAATATTTCGGAATTGGAACATAAATTGCTATAAGTCATCAATTTGATGCTAGTGACCTGTTTGATACTCAACACTTCCATAAGAGTCAAAAATGGTTTTACGTGTCACTGTATTTCTATGTAAGGGTTTTACTGTAGCAGCAGAGTTCTATCAATTTAATATGCATCCACAATAATTCGGTATAAATAAGAGCTAAAGCAGTGAAAATAGTTCACATGCACACTGCTAAAATATGTAAAAAATATTAATAGTTTAAGATATCAAAATGATATTACAGCGTAAATGATTGTCTAGGATAACTTTATATTCTAAAGTAAACGTGACAACATAAATTACAAACCATCAAGGATTATGCTTAGAGATAATATATACAATTACCTTAGGGTTATTTTTAAAGAATGCTGCACATTTTTAATTCACGACGAATATAAAAAAACCAAATATAAAGACAAGTTATACATGGCAATTCTGCATCTTACCTGTGCACATACTATTAGCACATTACTAGGTCAAAAGTAATGATCGCAACATAGACCTGTGCAGAAGTTTGAAAGTTACAAAGTATCGATCTTTTTCTTGTTTTATACCTCGGGAATAAAACGGAGCATAAACTACATTCAGAGTTTTTGTTTTTGAGATCACTATATGACAGACTGAAATATAAATTTCCGTTACATAATTCAATTTTAAAAACAAACATATTTAATTTCCGTTTTCGTACTTCTTATTTGCGTTTTCATGTCCATCATCGTAACTAGGCTCATTCGAGTACTACTGTGATCTTCGTCAAAGAAAAAGCAATAAATGATATAACGTGGATGAACTTCACAAAATGTACTCGTAAAAAAATCGCAAAAGATAACTTTTTACTATATGCGGCAAGCGTCCTTTTATACTATCTTTAATCTACTTTAATTTGTGTACCAGTGTTTTCGTTGTGAACCAACGAAATTTGTGAAAGTTGCCCGCGAAACATGCGCAACGGAAAATGCGTATTTTGGGGCGCTCTACCCGCGTTGTTATACGTCAAACCGAAAAATTGATAATTAAACAGAGTTACTTAGTTTTTTGTCTACTTTCATTTAGTAGAAAAATACTTATTCTCTAAAACCAATAGAAAACGAAATATTTTGAAAAAACTAAAATTTTAGTATCTTTTTCGATTTTTTTTCAAAATGCTGGCAGATATCTTTTTACGCAAAGTTACAATTCGGATTCAGCAGCCGACATTTCATAAGAATTAGTCAAAATAAAAATTTATTCTAAATTTTCCGGGTAAAATCCCCTTTTTCCTGGACTACATGGACGTTTCAAATTTTAATAAAGAATTCGAACACTGTGATATTTCTTTCTCTGTTAATTCGCCGAGGTAAAAACTATTTTTTTATTTATTTATTTAGGATGTCTCAGCCACCCTGTAACAAGTAGTGTTCGCAATACCCACATAATGATGCAATATTTTTTTCTCACCTTGGACGTTTTGTATTTTATGAATATGCGTGTCTGGATCCTGGCCATAAAGAGAGCACCCACTGAAGTAGCAGCCTCTATAGTGCGACTATAATTCAACCAGCGTGAAACCCCAACTAATGTTCACCAGTCGAATATCCAGCGACGCATCAAATCGTAAAAATATGACCCAAATGATTCCTTGTTTTCTGGCATGACGCTGAGTTTTAATGGAAGTGTGTGATACGGGAATAAAAGTCATCATAATCCTCTTAATTTATAACCCAGATTGATATTGTGTCTGGGAAATCATACCAATGTATAGATCGTCGTTACCTACACTGGAAATTAACTGCCACTCGTTTCATTATTTAGTCACAATTGTACTTTGTATTGTTTTATTGACTGTGAAACAAGACACATAACTGACAAAAATGATGAATCTATATAAACCTGTAGCGAGTGATAAAGTTTGTAATGGTCAAAGAGTAAACATTTTATGCCTCAGATTCAAAAGGTTTGCATTTCTCGGGTGTTCGAACGGATTATTTACATTGGTTCGTAAAAATGAAATTAATAAGCCGCAGCGTTCATTTATTTCATTCTATTTATGCACTCATTGTTGGTAGTGTGTTTCTGTAGAATGCTCCGAGTTATCTCATAACATGAATGGAAAGTATTGTACGTTACACGTAATTTATGTAAACCTGTAAATTACAAACATATTGACATTCTATTAGTATTATAACTCGCAGCTTACTTTTTATCTTATCTAGGAATTTTTGCTGAATTTTTTGAATCCGCCTCTGCCTTAGGGCCCTTGATCGGAATTGATGGGATGGTCCCTTGCTTGCTTCCGGAGAGTAAATTAGTTTTTTTTCCCTCCACGTGGTCATACGCAGTTTGTACTGTTTTTTGACAATAAATTTATTATTATTATTATAACTCTAGCTATATACCAATTTTGCTGGCCAAAAAGAACAACCAGACAAATATTGTACATGAATATAATTTCATTACTACCAACAACTTCTGTGCAGGTAAGTGTAACCAATCCAGAACAAATGCACATGAAATTCTCAAGTTTTTACTCATTTTTAGGACACTTGATCGGAATTGATGAGATGGTCCCTCGCTTGCTTCCGGAGAGTAAATTAGTTTATTGTCCTCCACGTGGTCATACGCAGTTTGTAACTGCTTTTTTGACAATAATGTTTATTATTGTTGTCTCTGCCAGTTTCTACCAACTTGTCACTTATGGAAGTACTGACTGCTATGAATACTTGTGGAATATTCACAACATGAATAGCGACGCGAATTCCGAATGATTTACAAATGTAGGAACACTTCAACACGGGTTGTGATCAGTGAAACGCTTTTCCGCAAATATAAATTTTTTCGCATATACGAGGTCTGGCAGAAAAGTAATGAGACTGAATTTTTATTTACTAAAGTTTTTATTTTTTTCAAACATCAATGTTATCCCGTTCAAAGTAGTTCCCTTTGGTAACTACACACCGATGGAGACGTTGTTCCCATTGTTGGTAGCAGCGCTGGAAGTCTTCAACCGGTATGGTCTTCAGTATGTCCGTTACACTCTTTTGAATGTTTTCTACAGTCCCGAAATGACGACCTTTGAGGATATTTTTCAGTTTAGGAAAAAGGAAAAAGTCACAGGGACTGAGGTCAGGTGAATATTGTATTTCTCCTGTGTACTCTAGTGGAGAAGATACGTGATCACTTTCGTTCAGGTGAAGATTGCTACGAGAGGAAAGAAATATCTGCATGACGAATCTTAACACGTAGGATCGAGTGAAACCGGTAATTAAGTGCAGAGTGCGGCGCTTCTCTTATCTCCTGTGCCTCAGGTCATCCGGGTGGAAATGGTGGACAGTTGCGGAAGGCGAAAGAGTGTAGTTGTTAACACCCTGCGATCAAAGCAGGATTCCCGGGTTTGATTCCCGTCTCCTCGCCATTTTCACCTGTCGGAAAGTTACCATAAAAAACGCTGCGTTTTAATCTATCGTTTTAAACAGTGCTTAATCATTGTTCTGAAAGTGACGATTTTGTGTTAATGAAAATATAATTATAAATAAGTAAGTTGAACGTACCTCACAAAGGGCCAGTTATCAAAGGGCAAAGGTGCCGAATGGTATGACTTAACATCTCTAGACACAACATCTAGACTTAACATCTTACCTTATCTCTAGACTTAACATCTTACCTATCTCTAGACTTAACATCTTACCACATCTCTAGACAGTGGAGAAAATCCTCAGGGTGTTTTTCTTGACTTATCCAAAGCATTCGATAACATCGACCACGGAATTCTCCTTACCAAATTGCATTCTTTAGGCATTCGTGGACTTCCACATCAATGGCTAACTTCTTATTTAAAAGATAGATATCAACAAGTAGAAATATCCTATACTAAAAATAAAATACTTGAGCGTTGTCTTTCAGAAACAAAGCCACTTACTTGCGGAGTACCCCAAGGATCAATTCTCGGCCCTATACTCTTTTTATTGTATGTGAACGACATGTCATCATCCACATCAGATTGCAAAATGGTTCTTTTTGCTGATGACACTAATTTACTATGTAAACACGCCAATGCTCAAAAAGTTTTGTCTAACCTTTCGACTTGGTTCCATGCAAATCGTCTCATTGTAAACACTGACAAAACAGTGTCTATGTCATTTCACAATAGTATCACAAAATCTTTACCCCAGGTTTCTCTTTCTTTAAACGGAACACAATTAAAAACTGTTACAAATACAAAATTCTTAGGTCTCCATATTCAAGACAACCTCAAATGGAATTGTCACATTGACAATCTTAATTCCCAATTAAGCAAATTGTGTTACGCATTCCGAATCTTAGTTAACGCAGTTAGTCCACGTATTTCCCGTTGCGTATATTTTGCAAACGTTTACTCCCATTTACGTTACGGCATTACCTTCTGGGGTAATTCCGGTCAGAGTATTCAAACTTTCAGAATTCAGAAGAGGATAGTTCGGATAATTTGTAAATCTCACCCCCGAAACTCTTGTAAACCTTTATTCAAGGAATTAAATATATTAACACTTCCCTGCATTTATATTTATGAAACAGTCGTGTTTGTTAAGTCCGAATTACTGAAGTGCCACCCTTGCTTTATACGAAACAGTCTCGTTCACGAACACTATACACGCAATAGTAGTAATATTCATCGCCCTAGAGTGTCAACCACTCTTTGCCAAAAGGGACCATACCATTCGGGAATCGTTCTATATAATTCCCTGCCCAAGAATATAAAAGATATTATGAAATTGAATATCTTCAAATCCGCGGTTAAAAACTACCTCCTGCACCAGTGCTTCTACACTGTAAAAGAATTTATTGATTTTAACAAAAGTTAAATTCGTCTTGTGCTTTATCACGCCATTGCTGTAGTACTTTTTAAACAACTTATAACAATTTCAAAAACTATTTTCTTGCATGATTGTGTTGTCTTATGGCTCATATTAATTTAGTTTTATGTGTACTCAACATTGGCACGTTTGTGTACATAAATTCTGTAGCCCCATCCTGGCCCGGGTTTTTCTCCGGTTTTCCTTCGGGTAGAGGCGGATTTATCATACAGGTTCTCTAGGCTTTGTCTAGGGGCGGGTCTATTGTAACAATAAATCGTGAATTTAGTGTTATTTCAATTTTTAAGCACTATACTCAGAATAATCTATAGTTCGATAATAACTTACATGTAATTTTTTGCTTAAAATTACAAACATATTGACATTCTATTAGTATTATAACTCGCAGCTAACTTTTTATCTTATCTAGGAATTTTTGCTGAATTTTTTGAATCCGCCTCTGCCTTAGGGCCCTTGATCGGAATTGATGGGATGGTCCCTTGCTTGCTTCCGGAGAGTAAATTAGTTTTTTTTCCCTCCACGTGGTCATACGCAGTTTGTACTGTTTTTTGACAATAAATTTATTTATTTATAACTTAGTTATTTATATTTTAATTATTTTTTTTTCAAGTAAGTTCGTTCAACTTATTTATATTTTCATTTAGTTGTAGCTTTCTTTCTTTCTCTTATTAACAGTTTCATTCTACATTCATTTGTTGCTCTGTTTCCGATACACTTAAATCTTTATTATACTTTAATGCTAAGCTGGCGAAAGCAGTATCTGAATCAATATTTTACTAGTAGACAACACCGCATCTTCCATTTCTTCTTGAGAATGAACACTAGTATCGCCTCACCCATGTCCAACCATCCTTCCTGTTATTTATCTCTCGATATCGAAGGAACCACATCCTGGCGGAGCCGATCCCAATCTTGTGTGGACACCGGTTCAGTGCTCCATGGTGTCCGTCGGAGTGAGAGATCCTCCCCTCGTTCTTCCCGAGGGAAACAGTCGTCGACGTTCCCTGACTTCCGCTATCAAAGTCCCGATCCTCAGGAAGTGAAGCGGAAAAGCAACTCAAGCCACGATTCATCTCCTCACGAAATAGACGTTCTCCAGTGAATTGGCTCCTGGCAAAGGACATTTTGTACTACAGTTCAACAACCCCAAGTGCCTTCAAATTGGAATCAAATTCTTCGCTTTTGTACGTTGAACGGGATGGACAGAAGCAATAATGCAAGAAGTTCTAGCAGCGTGCCAAATCAGATGGAGGAAGTCATGTAACGAGAGAATAACATACGAATATATTTGAAGGGGTGAGTGGATGAAATGGGGTATGCAACAGCAAGTGTGTTTTGAGATATTTAGTCTTAAAGTTATCATTGAGGAATTGTTATTATTTTTGATAAGTTCTTACTAAAATATACTGTTCCTATAAACGGTAAAAGTTTCATTCAGTATGTATTTTTGTTTAAATAGAGTTTAGAAAATTAAACTAAACTATATATTGTACATACCACCTCATGTATATGGTATATGGTATTTTATATTACATACCTCCTTTATCCACTCACCCCTTCATTTCAGATGTAACATTCTCATATAAAAGGAGAAAAAATGTTTCAAGTTAAACTCGTATCTAATGGAATACAAGACAGGGCATGGCAATTTCATTAAGTACCTAGTGGATATGCAAATACGAGAGTACAGAACGTGTCATTCCAGAGAAGCAGAAGAGACATGTGAACGCCAACTCTGGGATTGCCCGCAGCATGGGTATGAACAGGGAAACTATCTCAAACTAATGAAACAACAAAGCCTAGACGTAACACATAGTACGACAGCACGAATTGACACGGAAGAGAGATTTAATGAGTTTAGAGAACACACAACGAAAATAGGAATAATAAGAGACACGGAGGAGGATTTTGATATTAGATGAACGTCTGACTCCGTGTTGCAGGGACGGACATGTTGCGAATCACTGTGAACGTCACAACAGCAGTGATGCAATAAAAAAGCAAAAAATAAAATGAAGAGTAGATATAATAAAGAGCCTTGTAATGACATGGTTGAGGGCAAATCGGTCTAAGGACTTATAGGACAAAATATATCAACTTGTAGATTTGCTATATTGTATATTGTATACGTGGTTAACGTAAATTGAAAAATAAAAAAATTGTACATTGAACGCCCGAGAATTACATCAGCAATATTCGTATAGAAGAAATTCTCTGAAATATCAAAGGAACTTCTTAAGGATTATTGCAACTAAAAGACCACGTATAGTTAAAATTGATGAATTACAAAAAAAGAATTAAAACTGTCTGCTAATCAGTAGATGCGAATCGCCTTTCACTGTACTCACGGTTATATGTACTTAACCCAGCCATGGTTGCGTACATTAATTCTGTAGGTGTGTGTTGGGGGGGGG